>JAXFYN010000548.1:0-133279 GCA_036172215.1 Camellia granthamiana
AACTGCACAAAACAGTGCGATGCGCAAAATAGCGCGAGTGTCAACTGCACAAAACTGTGCGAAGCGGAAAATAGCGCGAGTGATAAACCGCACAAAACAGTGCGACGCACAAAATAGCGCGAGTCTCAACTGCACAAAACTGTGCGACGCGTAAAATAGGGCGAGTTATAAACCGCACAAAACTGTGCGACGCGCAAAATTGCGCGAGTGATAAACTGCACAAAACAGTGCGACGCGCAAAATAGCGCGAGTGTCAACTGCACAAGACAGTGCCACGCGCAAAATAGCGCGAGTGTGAACTGCACAAAACAGTGCGACGTGCAAAATAGCGGGATTGACAAACTGCACAAAACTGTGCGACGCACAAAATAGCGCGAGTGATAAGCTGCACAAAACAGTGCGACGCGCAAAATAGCGCGAGTGATAAACTGCACAAAACAGTGCGACGCCCAAAATAGGGCGAGTGTCAACTGCACAAAACTGTGCGATGCGCAAAATAGCGCGAGTGATAAACCGCACAAAACAGTGCGACGCGCAAAATAGCGCGAGTGTCAACTGCACAAAACAGTGCGACGCGCAAAATAGCGCGAGTGTCAACTGCACAAAACTGTGCGACGCGCAAAATAGCGCGAGTGATAAACAGCACAAAACGGTGCGACGCGCAAAATAGCGTGAGTGTCAACTGCACAAAATTGTGCGACGCGCAAAATAGTGCGAGTGATAAACCGCACGAAACCGTGCGACGCCCAAAATAGCGCGAGTGTCAACTGCAGAAAACTGTGCGACGCGCAAAATAGCGCGAGTGATAAACTGCATAAAACAATGCGACGCGCAAGATTGCGCGAGTGGTAAACTGCCCAAAACTGTGCAACGCGCAAAATAGCGCGAGTGATAAACTGCACAAAACAGTGCGACGCGCAAAATAGCGCGAGTGTCAACTGCAGAAAACTGTGCGACGCGCAAAATTGCGCGAGTGAGAAACTGCACAAAACAGTGCGACGCGCAAAATAGCGCGAGTGTCAACTGCATAAAACAGTGCGACGCGCAAAATAGCGCGAGTCGTAAACTGCACAAAACAGTGCGACGCGCAAAATAGCGAGAGTGATAAACTGCACAAAACAGTGCGACGCGCCAAATAGCGCGAGTGTCAACTGCACAAAACTGTGCGACGGGCAAAATAGCGCGAGTGATAAACTGCACAAAACAGTGCGACGTGCAAAATAGCGCGAGTGTCAACTGCACAAAACTGTGTGAGGCGCAAAATAGCGCGAGTGATAAACAGCACGAAACCGTGCGACGCGCAAAATAGCGCGAGTGTCAACAGCACAAAACAGTGCGACGCGCAAAATAGGGCGAGTGATAAACCGCACAAAACAGTGCGACACGCAAAATAGTGCGAGTGTCAACTGCAGAAAACTGTGCGACGCGCAAAATAGTGCGAGTGTCAACTGGACAAAACTGTGCGACGCACAAAATAGCGCGAGTGATAAACCGCACAAAACAGTGCGACGCGCAAAATAGCGCGAGTGATAAACTGCACAAAACAGTGCGACGCGCAAAATAGTGCGAGTGTCAACTGGACAAAACTGTGCGACGCGCAAAATAGCGCGAGTGATAAACCACACAAAACAGTGCGACGCGCAAAATAGCGCGAGTGTCAACTGCACAAAACTGTGCGACGCGGAAAATAGCGCGAGTGATAAACAGCACAAAATGGTGCGACGCGCAAAATATCGCGAGTGTCAACTGCACAAAATTGTGCGACGCGCAAAATAGCGCGAGTGATAAACCGCACGAAACCGTGCGACGCGCAAAATAGCGGGAGTGTCAACTGCAAAAAATTGTGCGACGCGCAAAATAGCGCGAGTGATAAACCGCACGAAACCGTGCGACGCGCAAAATAGCGGGAGTGTCAACTGCACAAAATTGTGCGACGCGCAAAATAGCGCGAGTGATAAACCGCACGAAACCGTGCGACGCGCAAAATAGCGCGATTGTCAACTGCACAAAACTGTGCGACGCGCAAAATAGGGCGAGTGATAAACCGCACAAAACAGTGCGAAATGCAAAATAGCGCGAGTGTCAACTGCAGAAAACTGTGCGACGCGCAAAATAGCGCGACTGATAAACTGCACAAAACAGTGCGACGCACAAAATAGCACGAGTGTGAACTGCACAAAACGGTGCGACGCGCAAAATAGCGCGAGTGTGAACTGCACAAAACAGTGCGACGCGCAACATAGCGCGAGTGATAAACAACACGAAACCGTGCGACCCGCAAAATAGGGCGAGTGATAAACCGCGCAAAACAGTGCGACGCACAAAATAGTGCGACGCACAAAATAGCGCGAGTGTGAACTGCAGAAAATTGTGCGACGCGCAAAATAGCGCGAGTGATAAACTGCACAAAACAGTGCGACGCACAAAATAGCGCGAGTCTCAACTGCACAAAACAGTGCGACGCGCAAAATAGCGCGAGTGTGAACTGCACAAAACAGTGCGACGTGCAAAATCGCGCGAGTGATAAACTGCACAAAACAGTGCGACGCACAAAATAGCGCGAGTGATAAACTGCACAAAACACCGCGACGCGCAAAATAGCGCGAGTGATAAACTGCACAAAACAGTGCGACGGGCAAAATAGCGCGAGTGTGAACTGCACATAACAGGGCGACGCGCAAAATAGCGCGAGGGTCAACTGCACAAACCAGTGCCACGCACAAAATAGCGCGAGTGTCGACTGCACAAAACAGTGCGTCGTGCAAAATAGCGCGAGTGATAAACTGCACAAAACAGTGCGATGTACAAAATAGCGCGAGTAATAAACTGCACAAAACTGTACGATGCCCAAAATAGCGCGAGTGATAAACTGCACAAAACAATGCGACGCCCAAATTACCGCGAGTGATAAACTGCACAAAACAGTGCGACGTACGAAATAGCGCGAGTGTGAACTGCACAAAATAGTGCGACGCGCAAAATAGCGCGAGTGATAAACTGCACAAAACAGTACGACGCGCAAAATAGCGCGAGTGATAAACTGCACAGAACAGTGCGATGCGCAAAAATAGCGCGAGTGTCAACTGCACAAATCTGTGCGAAGCGGAAAATAGCGCGAGTGATAAACCGCACAAAACAGTGCGATGCACAAAATAGCGCGAGTGTCAACTGCAGAAAACTGTGCGACGCGCAAAATAGCGCGAGTGATAAACTGCACACAAAACAGTGCCACGGGCAAAATAGCGCGAGTGTGAACCGCACAAAACCGTGCGACGCGCAACATAGCGCGATTCATAAACTGCACAAAACAGTGCGACGCACAAATAGCGCGAGTGATAAACTGCCCAAAACACTGCGACGCGCAAAATAGCGCGAGTGACAAACTGCACAAAAAAGTGCGACGTGCAAAATAGTGCGAGTGTGAACTGCACATAACAGTGCGACGCGCAAAATAGCGCGAGGGTCAACTGCACAAAACAGTGCCACGCGCAAAATAGCGCGATGGGTGAACTGCACAAAACCGTGCGACGCGCAAAATAGCGCGAGTGTCAACTGCACAAAACTGTGCGACTCGCAAAATAGGGCGAGTGATAAACCGCACAAAACAGTGCGACGCACAAAATAGCGCGAGTGTGAACTGCAGAAAACTGTGCGACGCGCAAAATAGCGCGAGTGATAAACTGCACAAAAACAGTGCGACGCGCAAAATAGCGCGAGTGTCAACTGCACAAAACAGTGCGTCGCGCAAAATAGCGCGAGTGTGAACTGCACAAAACAGTGCGACGGGCAAAATAGCGCGAGTGATAAACTGCACAAAACAGTGCGACGCACAAAATAGCGCGAGTGATAAACTGCACAAAACACTGCGACGCGCAAAATAGCGCGAGTGATAAACTGCACAAAACAGTGCGACGTGCAAAATAGCGCGAGTGTGAACTGCACATAACAGTGCGACGCGCAAAATAGCGCGAGGGTCAACTGCACAAAACAATGCCACGCGCAAAATAGCGCGAGTGTCGACTGTACAAAACAGTGCGTCGTGCAAAATAGCGCGAGTGATAAACTGCACAATACTGTGCGATGTACAAAATAGCGCGAGTGATAAACCGCACGAAACCGTGCGACGCGCAAAATAGCGAGAGTGTCAACTGCAGAAAACTGTGCGACGCGCAAAATAGCGCGAGTGATAAACTGCATAAAACAGTGCGACGCGCAAAATAGCGCGAGTGGTAAACTGCCCAAAACTGTGCGACGCGCAAAAATACCGCGAGTGATAAACTGCACAAAATAGTGCGACACGCAAAATAACGCGAGTGTCAACTACAGAAAACTGTGCGACGCGCAAAATAGCGCGACTGATAAACGCACAAAACAGTGCGACGCGCAAAATAGCGCGAGTGTGAACTGCACAAAACAGTGCGACGCGCAAAATAGCGCGAGTAATAAACTGCACAACACAGTACGACGCCCAAAATAGCGCAAGTGATAAACTGCACAAAACAATGCGACGCCCAAATTACCGCGAGTGATAAACTGCACAAAAACAGTGCGACGTGCAAAATAGCGCGGAGTGTGAACTGCACAAAACAGTGCGACGCGCAAAATAGCGCGAGTGGTAAACTGCCCAAAACTGTTGCGACGCGCAAAATAGTGCGAGTGATAAACTGCATAAAACAGTGCGACCCGCAAAATAGCGCGAGTGTCAACTGCAGAAAACTGTGCGACGCGCAAAATAGCGCGACTGATAAACTGCACAAAACAGTGCGACGCGCAAAATAGCGCGAGTGTGAACTGCACAAAACAGTGCGACGCGCAAAATAGCGCGAGTAATAAACTGCACAAAACAGTAGGATGCCCAAAATAGCGCGAGTGATAAAACTGCACAAAACAATGCGACGCCCAAATTACCGCGAGTGATGAACTGCACAAAACAGTGCGACGTGCGAAATAGCGCGAGTGTGAACTGCACAAAACAGTGGCGACGCGCAAATAGCGCGAGTGATAACATGCACAAAACAGTGCGATGCGCAAAATAGCGCGAGTGATAAACTGCACAGAACAGTGTGATGCGCAAAATAGCGCGAGTGTCAACTACACAAAACTGTGCGAAGCTGAAAATAGCGCGAGTGACAAACCGCACAAAACAGTGCGATGCAAAAAATAGCGCGAGTGTCAACTGCAGAAAACTGTGCGACGCGCAAAATAGCGCGAGTGATAAACTGCACAAAACAGTGCGACGGGCAAAATAGCGCGAGTGTGAACTGCACAAAACAGTGCGACGCGCAACATAGCGCGAGTGATAAACTGCACAAAACAGTGCGACACACAAAATAGCGCGAGTGATAAACTGCACAAAACACTGCGACGCGCAAAATAGCGCGAGTGATAAACTGCACAAAACAGTGCGACGGGCAAAATAGCGCGAGTGTGAACTGCACATAACAGTGCGACGCGCAAAATAGCGCGAGGGTCAACTGCACAAAACAGTGCCACGCGCAAAATAGCGCGAGTGTCAACTGCACAAAATAGTGCGTCGTGCAAAATACCGCGAGTGATAAACTGCACAAAACAGTGCGATGTACAAAATAGCGCGAGTGACAAACTGCACAAAACACTGTGACGCGCAAAATAGCGCGAGTGATAAACAAAACGAAACCGTGCGACGCGCAAAATAGCGCGAGTGTCAACTGCACAAAACTGTGCGACGTGCAAAATAGGGCGAGTGATAAACCGCACAAAACAGTGCGACGCACAAAATAGCGCGAGTGTGAACGGCAGAAAACAGTGCGACGCGCAAAATAGCGCGAGTGATAAACTGCACAAAACAGTGCGACGCGCAAAATAGCGCGAGTGTCAACTGCACAAACAGTGCGACGCGCAAAATAGCGCGAGTGTGAACTGCACAAATCTGTGCGAAGCGGAAAAATAGCCGCGAGTGATAAACCGCACAAAACAGTGCGATGCACAAAATAGCGCGAGTGATAAACTGCACAAAACAGTGCGACGGGCAAAATAGCGCGAGTGTGACCCGCACAAAACCGTGCGACGCGCAACATAGCGCGATTGATAAACTGCACAAAACAGTGCGACGCACAAAATAGCGCGAGTGATAAACTGCACAAAACACTGCGACGCGCAAAATAGCGCGAGTGACAAACTGCACAAAACAGTGCGACGGGCAAAATAGCGCGAGTGTGAACTGCACATAATAGTGCGACGCGCAAAATAGCGCGAGGGTCAACTGCACAAAACAGTGCCACGCGCAAATAGCGCGAGTGTCAACTGCACAAAACAGTGCGTCGTGCAAAATAGCGCGAGTGATAAACTGCACAAAACAGTGCGATGTACAAAATAGCGCGGGTGACAAACTGCACAAAACACTGTGACGCGGAAAATAGCGCGAGTGATAAACAACACGAAACCGTGCGACGCGCAAAATAGCGCGAGTGTCAACTGCACAAAACTGTGCGACGCGCAAAAATAGGGCGAGTGATAAACCGCACAAAACAGTGCGACGCACAAAATAGCGCGAGTGTGAACTGCAGAAAACTGTGCGACGCGCAAAATAGCGCGAGTGATAAACTGCACAAAACAGTGCGACGCGCAAAATAGCGCGAGTGTCAACTGCACAAAACAGTGCGACGTGCAAAATAGCGCGAGTGATAACTGCACAAAACAGTGCGACGCACAAATAGCGCGAGTGATAAACTGCACAAAACACTGCGACGCGCAAAATAGCGCCAGTGATAAACTGCAGAAAACAGTGCGACGTGCAAAACAGCGCGAGTGTGAACTGCACATAACAGTGCGACGCGCATAATAGCGCGAGGGTCAACTGCACAAAACTGTGCACGCGCAAATATCGCGAGTGTCGACTGCACAAAAACAGTGCGTCGTGCAAAATAGCGCGAGTGATAAACTGCACAAAACAGTGCGATGTACAAAATAGCGCGAGTGATAACCGCACGAAACCGTGCGACGCGCAAAATAGCGGGAGGGTCAACTGCACAAATTGTGCGACGCGCAAAATAGCGCGAGTGATAAAACCGCACGAAACCGTGCGACGCGGAAAATAGCGCGAGTGTCAACTGCAGAAAACTGTGCGACGCGCAAAATAGCGCGAGTGATAAACTGCATAAAACAGTGCGACGCGCAAAATAGCGCGAGTGGTAAACTGCCCAAAACTGTGCGACGCGCAAAATACCGCGAGTGGTAAACTGCACAAAACAGTGAGACACGCAAAATAACGCGAGTGTCAACTGCAGAAAACTGTGCGACGCGCAAAATAGCGCGACTGATAAACTGCACAAAATAGTGCGACGCGCAAAATAGCGCGAGTGTGAACTGCACAAAACAGTGCGACGCGCAAAATAGCGCGAGTAATAAACTGCACAACACAGTACGACGCCAAATTACCGCGAGTGATAAACTGCACAAAACAGTGTGACGTGTGAAATAGCGCGAAGTGTGAACTGCACAAAACAGTGCGACGCGCAAAATAGCGCGAGTGATAAACTGCACAAAACAGTGCGATGTACAAAATAGCGCCAGTGATAACTGCACATAAACACTGTGACGCGCAAATAGCGCGAGTGATAAACTGCACAAAACAGTGCGACGGGCAAAATAGCGCGAGTGTGATCCGCACAAAACAGTGCGACGCGCAACATAGCGCGAGTGTCAACTGCACAAAACAGTGCACGCGCAAAATAGCGCGAGTGTGAACTGCACAAAACAGTGCGACGCACAAAATAGCGTGAGTGATAAACTGCACAAAACACTGCGACGCGCAAATACCGCGAGTGATAAACTGCACAAAACAGTGCGACGTGCAAAATAGCGCGAGTGTGAACTGCACATAACAGTGCGACGCGCAAAATAGCGCGAGGGTCAACTGCACAAAACAGTGCCACGCGCAAAATAGCGCGAGTGTCAACTGCACAAAACAGTGCGTCGTGCAAAACAGCGCGAGTGATAAACTGCACAAAACAGTGCGATGTACAAAATAGCGTGAGTGATAAACTGCACAAAACACTGTGACGCGCAAAATAGCGCGAGTGATAAACAGCACGAAACCGTGCAACGCGCAAAATAGCGCGAGTGTCAACTGCACAAAACTGTGCGACGCGCAAAATAGGGCGAGTGATAAACCACACAAAACAGTGCGACGCACAAAATAGCGCGAGTGTGAACTGCAGAAAACTGTGCGACGCGCAAAATAGCGCGAGTGATAAACTGCACAAAACAGTGCGACGCGCAAAATGGCGCGAGTGTCAACTGCACAAAACAGTGCGACGCGCAAAATCGCGCGAGTGTGAACTGCACAAAACAGTGTGACGTGCAAAATAGCGCGAGTGATAAACTGGACAAAACAGTGCGACGCACAAAATAGAGCGAGTGATAAACTGCCCAAAACACTGCGACGCGTAAAATAGCGCGAGTGATAAACTGCACAAAACAGTGCGACGCGCAAAATAGCGCGAGTGTGAACTGCACAAAACAGTGTGACGCGCTAAATAGGGCGAGTGTCAACTGCACAAAACTGTGCAACGCGCAAAATAGCGCGAGTGATAAACCGCACAAAACAGTGCGACGCGCAAAATAGCGCGAGTGTCAACTGCGCAAAATTGTGCGACGTGCAAAATAGCGCGAGTGATAAACCGGACGAAACCGTGCGACGCGCAAAATAGCGCGAGTGATAAACCGCACGAAACCGTGCGACGCGCAAAATAGCGCGAGTGTCAACTACCGAAAACTGTGCGACGCGCAAAATAGCACGAGCGATAAACTACATGAAACAGTGCGACGCGCAAAATAGCGCGAGTGGTAAACTGCCCAAAACTATGCGACGCGCAAAATAACGCGAGTGATAAACTGCACAAAACAGTGCGACGCGCAAAATAGCGCAAGTGTCAACTGCAGAAAACTGTGCGACGCGCAAAATTGCGCGAGTGATAAACTGCACAAAACAGTGCGACGCGCAAAATAGCGCGAGTGTCAACTGCACAAAACTGTGCGACGCGCAAAATTGCGCGAGTAATAAATTGCACAAAACAGTGCGACGCGCAAAATAGCGCGAGCGGTAAACTGCACAAAACAGTGCGACGCGCAAAATAGCGAGAGTGATAAACTGCACAAAACAGTGCGACGCGCCAAATAGCGCGTGTGTCAACTGCACAAAACTGTGCGACGCGCAAAATAGCGTGAGTGATAAACTACACAAAACAGTGCGACGTGCAAAATAGCGCGAGTATCAACTGCACAAAACTGTGTGACGCGCAAAATAGCGCGTGTGATAAACAGCGCGAAACTGTGCGACTCGCAAAATAGCGCAAGTGTCAACTGCACAAAACTGTGCGACGCGCAAAACAGGGCGAGTGATAAACCACACAAAACAGTGCGACGCGCAAAATAGCGCGAGTGTCAACTGCAGAAAACTGTGCGACGCGCAAAATAGCGCGAGTGATAAACTACACAAAACAGTGCGACGTGCAACATAGCGTGAGTGTGAACGGCACAAACCAGTGCGATGCGCAAAATAGCGCGAGTGTCAACTGCACAAAACTGTGCAAAGCGGAAAATAGCGCGAGTGATAAACCGCACAAAACAGTGCGACGCACAAAATAGCGCGAGTGTCAACTGCACAAAACTGTGCGACGCGCAAAATAGCACGAGTTATAAACCGCACAAAACAGTGCGACGCGCAAAATCGCGCGAGTGATAAACTGCACAAAACAGTGCGACGCGCAAAATAGCGCGAGTGGTAAACTGCACAAAACTGTGCGACGCGCAAAATAGCGCGAGTGATAAACTACACAAAACAGTGCGACACGCAAAATAGCGCGAGTGTCAACTGCACAAAACTGTGCGAAGCGGAAAAAAGCGCGAGTGATAAACCGCACAAAACAGTGCGACGCGGAAAATAGCGCGAGTGATAAACTGCACAAAACAGTGCGACGCGCAAAATAGTGCAGTGTCAACTGGACAAAACTGTGCGACGCACAAAATAGCGCGAGTGATAAACCACACAAAACAGTGCGACGCGCAAAATAGCGCGAGTGTCAACTGCACAAAACTGTGCGACGCGGAAAATAGCGCGAGTGAGAAACAGCACAAAATGGTGCGACGCGCAAAATATCGCGAGTGTCAACTGCACAAAATTGTGCGACGCGCAAAATAGCGCGAGTGATAAACCGCACGAAACCGTGCGACGCGCAAAATAGCGGGAGTGTCAACTGCACAAAATTGTGCGACGCGCAAAATAGCGCGAGTGATAAACCGCACGAAACCGTGCGACGCGCAAAATAGCGCGAGTGTCAACTGCACAAAACTGTGCGACGCGCAAAATAGGGCGAGTGATAAACCGCACAAAACAGTGCGAAACGCAAAATAGCGCGAGTGTCAACTGCAGAAAACTGTGCGACGCGCAAAATAGCGCGACTGATAAACTGCACAAAATAGTGCGACGCACAAAATAGCACGAGTGTGAACTGCAGAAAACGGTGCGACGCGCAAAATAGCGCGAGTGTGAACTGCACAAAACAGTGCGACGCGCAACATAGCGCGAGTGATAAACAACACGAAACCGTGCGACGCGCAAAATAGGGCGAGTGATAAACCGCACAAAACAGTGCGACGCACAAAATAGTGCGACGCACAAAATAGCGCGAGTGTGAACTGCAGAAAACTGTGCGACGCGCAAAATAGCGCGAGTGATAAACTGCACAAAACAGTGCGACGCACAAAATAGCGCGAGTCTCAACTGCACAAAACAGTGCGACGCGCAAAATAGCGCGAGTGTGAACTGCACAAAACAGTGCGACGTGCAAAATCGCGCGAGTGATAAACTGCACAAAACAGTGCGACGCACAAAATAGCGCGAGTGATAAACTGCACAAAACACCGCGACGCGCAAAATAGCGCGAGTGATAAACTGCACAAAACAGTGCGACGGGCAAAATAGCGCGAATGTGAACTGCACATAACAGGGCGACGCGCAAAATAGCGCGAGGGTCAACTGCACAAAACAGTGCCACGCACAAAATAGCGCGAAGTGTCGACTGCACAAAACAGTGCGTCGTGCAAAATAGCGCGAGTGATAAACTGCACAAAACAGTGCGATGTACAAAATAGCGCGAGTGATAAACTGCACAAAACACTGTGACGCGCAAAATAGCGCGAGTGATAAACAGCACGAAATCGTGCGACGCGCAAAATAGCGCGAGTGTCAACTGCACAAAACTGTGCGACGCGCAAAATAGGGCGAGTGATAAACTGTACAAAACAGTGCGACGCGCAAAATAGTGCGAGTGTCAACTGCACAAAACTGTGCGACGTGCAAAATAGCGCGAGTGATAAACCGCACAAAACAGTGCGACGCGCAAAATAGCGCGAGTGTCAACTGCACAAAACTGTGCGACCCGCAAAATAGCGCGAGTGATAAACAGCACAAAACTGTGCGAACGCGCAAAATATCGCGAGTGTCAACTGCACAAAATTGTACGACGCGTAAAATAGCGCGGGTGATAAACCCCACGAAACCGTGCGACGCGCAAAATAGCGGGAGTGTCAACTGCACAAAATTGTGCGACGCGCAAAATAGAGCGAGTGATAAACTGCATAAAACAGTGCGACGCGCAAAATAGCGCGAGTGGTAAACTGCCCAAATTTGTGCGACGCGCAAAATAGCGCGAGTGATAAACTGCACAAAACAGTGCGACACGCAAAATAGCGCGAGTGTCAACTGCAGAAAACTGTGCGACGCGCAAAATAGCGCGACTGATAAACTGCACAAAACAGGTCGACGCGCAGAATAGCGCGAGTGTGAACTGCACAAAACAGTGCGACGCGCAAAATAGCGCGAGTAATAAACTGCACAAAACTGTACGATGCCCAAAATAGCGCGAGTGATAAACTGCACAAAACAATGCGACGCCCAAATTACCGCGAGTGATAAACTGCACAAAACAGTGCGACGTGCGAAATAGCGCGAGTGTGAACTGCACAAAACAGTGCGACGCGCAAAATAGCGCGAGTGATAAACTGCACAAAACAGTGCGACGCGCAAAATAGCGCGAGTGATAAACTGCACAGAACAGTGCGATGCGCAAAATAGCGCGAGTGTCAACTGCACAAATCTGTGCGAAGCGGAAAATAGCGCGAGTGATAAACCGCACAAAACAGTGCGATGCACAAAATAGCGCGAGTGTCAACTGCAGAAAACTGTGCGACGCGCAAAATAGCGCGAGTGATAAACTACACAAAACAGTGCGACGTGCAACATAGCGTGAGTGTGAACGGCACAAACCAGTGCGATGCGCAAAATAGCGCGAGTGTCAACTGCACAAAACTGTGCAAAGCGGAAAATAGCGCGAGTGATAAACCGCACAAAACAGTGCGACGCACAAAATAGCGCGAGTGTCAACTGCGCAAAACTGTGCGACGCGCAAAATAGCACGAGTTATAAACCGCACAAAACAGTGCGACGCGCAAAATCGCGCGAGTGATAAACTGCACAAAACAGTGCGACGCGCAAAATAGCGCGAGTGGTAAACTGCACAAAACTGTGCGACGCGCAAAATAGCGCGAGTGATAAACTGCCCAAAACAGTGCGACACGCAAAATAGCGCGAGTGTCAACTGCACAAAACTGTGCGAAGCGGAAAAAAGCGCGAGTGATAAACCGCACAAAACAGTGCGACGCGGAAAATAGCGCGAGTGATAAACTGCACAAAACAGTGCGACGCGCAAAATAGTGCAGTGTCAACTGGACAAAACTGTGCGACGCACAAAATAGCGCGAGTGATAAACCACACAAAACAGTGCGACGCGCAAAATAGCGCGAGTGTCAACTGCACAAAACTGTGCGACGCGGAAAATAGCGCGAGTGAGAAACAGCACAAAATGGTGCGACGCGCAAAATATCGCGAGTGTCAACTGCACAAAATTGTGCGACGCGCAAAATAGCGCGAGTGATAAACCGCACGAAACCGTGCGACGCGCAAAATAGCGGGAGTGTCAACTGCACAAAATTGTGCGACGCGCAAAATAGCGCGAGTGATAAACCGCACGAAACCGTGCGACGCGCAAAATAGCGCGAGTGTCAACTGCACAAAACTGTGCGACGCGCAAAATAGGGCGAGTGATAAACCGCACAAAACAGTGCGAAACGCAAAATAGCGCGAGTGTCAACTGCAGAAAACTGTGCGACGCGCAAAATAGCGCGACTGATAAACTGCACAAAATAGTGCGACGCACAAAATAGCACGAGTGTGAACTGCAGAAAACGGTGCGACGCGCAAAATAGCGCGAGTGTGAACTGCACAAAACAGTGCGACGCGCAACATAGCGCGAGTGATAAACAACACGAAACCGTGCGACGCGCAAAATAGGGCGAGTGATAAACCGCACAAAACAGTGCGACGCACAAAATAGTGCGACGCACAAAATAGCGCGAGTGTGAACTGCAGAAAACTGTGCGACGCGCAAAATAGCGCGAGTGATAAACTGCACAAAACAGTGCGACGCACAAAATAGCGCGAGTCTCAACTGCACAAAACAGTGCGACGCGCAAAATAGCGCGAGTGTGAACTGCACAAAACAGTGCGACGTGCAAAATCGCGCGAGTGATAAACTGCACAAAACAGTGCGACGCACAAAATAGCGCGAGTGATAAACTGCACAAAACACCGCGACGCGCAAAATAGCGCGAGTGATAAACTGCACAAAACAGTGCGACGGGCAAAATAGCGCGAATGTGAACTGCACATAACAGGGCGACGCGCAAAATAGCGCGAGGGTCAACTGCACAAAACAGTGCCACGCACAAAATAGCGCGAGTGTCGACTGCACAAAACAGTGCGTCGTGCAAAATAGCGCGAGTGATAAACTGCACAAAACAGTGCGATGTACAAAATAGCGCGAGTGATAAACTGCACAAAACACTGTGACGCGCAAAATAGCGCGAGTGATAAACAGCACGAAATCGTGCGACGCGCAAAATAGCGCGAGTGTCAACTGCACAAAACTGTGCGACGCGCAAAATAGGGCGAGTGATAAACTGTACAAAACAGTGCGACGCGCAAAATAGTGCGAGTGTCAACTGCACAAAACTGTGCGACGTGCAAAATAGCGCGAGTGATAAACCGCACAAAACAGTGCGACGCGCAAAATAGCGCGAGTGTCAACTGCACAAAACTGTGCGACCCGCAAAATAGCGTGAGTGATAAACAGCACAAAACTGTGCGAACGCGCAAAATATCGCGAGTGTCAACTGCACAAAATTGTACGACGCGTAAAATAGCGCGGGTGATAAACCCCACGAAACCGTGCGACGCGCAAAATAGCGGGAGTGTCAACTGCACAAAATTGTGCGACGCGCAACATAGAGCGAGTGATAAACTGCATAAAACAGTGCGACGCGCAAAATAGCGCGAGTGGTAAACTGCCCAAATTTGTGCGACGCGCAAAATAGCGCGAGTGATAAACTGCACAAAACAGTGCGACACGCAAAATAGCGCGAGTGTCAACTGCAGAAAACTGTGCGACGCGCAAAATAGCGCGACTGATAAACTGCACAAAACAGGTCGACGCGCAGAATAGCGCGAGTGTGAACTGCACAAAACAGTGCGACGCGCAAAATAGCGCGAGTAATAAACTGCACAAAACTGTACGATGCCCAAAATAGCGCGAGTGATAAACTGCACAAAACAATGCGACGCCCAAATTACCGCGAGTGATAAACTGCACAAAACAGTGCGACGTGCGAAATAGCGCGAGTGTGAACTGCACAAAACAGTGCGACGCGCAAAATAGCGCGAGTGATAAACTGCACAAAACAGTGCGACGCGCAAAATAGCGCGAGTGATAAACTGCACAGAACAGTGCGATGCGCAAAATAGCGCGAGTGTCAACTGCACAAATCTGTGCGAAGCGGAAAATAGCGCGAGTGATAAACCGCACAAAACAGTGCGATGCACAAAATAGCGCGAGTGTCAACTGCAGAAAACTGTGCGACGCGCAAAATAGCGCGAGTGATAAACTGCACACAAAACAGTGCCACGGGCAAAATAGCGCGAGTGTGAACCGCACAAAACCGTGCGACGCGCAACATAGCGCGATTGATAAACTGCACAAAACAGTGCGACGCACAAAATAGCGCGAGTGATAAACTGCCCAAAACACTGCGACGCGCAAAATAGCGCGAGTGACAAACTGCACAAAAAAGTGCGACGTGCAAAATAGCGCGAGTGTGAACTGCACATAACAGTGTGACGCGCAAAATAGCGCGAGGGTCAACTGCACAAAACAGTGCCACGCGCAAAATAGCGCGAGGGTCAACTGCACAAAACCGTGCGACGCGCAAAATAGCGCGAGTGTCAACTGCACAAAACTGTGCGACTCGCAAAATAGGGCGAGTGATAAACCGCACAAAACAGTGCGACGCACAAAATAGCGCGAGTGTGAACTGCAGAAAACTGTGCGACGCGCAAAATAGCGCGAGTGATAAACTGCACAAAACAGTGCGACGCGCAAAATAGCGCGAGTGTCAACTGCACAAAACAGTGCGTCGCGCAAAATAGCGCGAGTGTGAACTGCACAAAACAGTGCGACGGGCAAAATAGCGCGAGTGATAAACTGCACAAAACAGTGCGACGCACAAAATAGCGCGAGTGATAAACTGCACAAAACACTGCGACGCGCAAAATGGCGCGAGTGATAAACTGCACAAAACAGTGCGACGTGCAAAATAGCGCGAGTGTGAACTGCACATAACAGTGCGACGCGCAAAATAGCGCAATGGTCAACTGCACAAAACAATGCCACGCGCAAAATAGCGCGAGTGTCGACTGTACAAAACAGTGCGTCGTGCAAAATAGCGCGAGTGATAAACTGCACAATACAGTGCGATGTACAAAATAGCGCGAGTGATAAACCGCACGAAACCGTGCGACGCGCAAAATAGTGAGAGTGTCAACTGCAGAAAACTGTGCGACGCGCAAAATAGCACGAGTGATAAACTGCAGAAAACAGTGCGACGCGCAAAATAGGGCGAGTGGTAAACTGCCCAAAACTGTGCGACGCGCAAAAATACCGCGAGTGATAAACTGCACAAAATAGTGCGACACGCAAAATAACGCGAGTGTCAACTTCAAAAAACTGTGCGACGCGCAAAATAGCGCGACTGATAAACTGCACAAAACAGTGCGACGCGCAAAATAGCGCGAGTGTGAACTGCACAAAACAGTGCGACGCGCAAAATAGCGCGAGTAATAAACTGCACAACACAGTACGACGCCCAAAATAGCGCAAGTGATAAACAGCACAAAACAATGCGACGCCCAAATTACCGCGAGTGATAAACTGCACAAAACAGTGCGACGTGCGAAATAGCGCGAGTGTGAACTGCACAAAACAGTGCGACGCGCAAAATAGCGCGAGTGGTAAACTGCCCAAAACTGTGCGACGCGCAAAATAGTGCGAGTGATAAACTGCACAAGACAGTGCGACACGCAAAATAGCGCGAGTGTCAACTGCAGAAAACTGTGCGACGCGCAAAATAGCGCGACTGATAAACTGCACAAAACAGTGCGACGCGCAAAATAGCGCGAGTGTGAACTGCATAAAACAGTGCGACGCGCAAAATAGCGCGAGTAATAAACTGCACAAAACAGTAGGATGCCCAAAATAGCGCGAGTGATAAACTGCACAAAACAATGCGACGCCCAAATTACCGCGAGTGATGAACTGCACAAAACAGTGCGACGTGCGAAATAGCGCGAGTGTGAACTGCACAAAACAGTGCGACGCGCAAAATAGCGCGAGTGATAACTTGCACAAAACAGTGCGATGCGCAAAATAGCGCGAGTGATAAACTGCACAGAACAGTGTGATGCGCAAAATAGCGCGAGTGTCAACTACACAAAACTGTGCGAAGCTGAAAATAGCGCGAGTGACAAACCGCACAAAACAGTGCGATGCAAAAAATAGCGCGAGTGTCAACTGCAGAAAACTGTGCGACGCGCAAAATAGCGCGAGTGATAAACTGCACAAAACAGTGCGACGGGCAAAATAGCGCGAGTGTGAACTGCACAAAACAGTGCGACGCGCAACATAGCGCGAGTGATAAACTGCACAAAACACTGCGACGCGCAAAATAGCGCGAGTGATAAACTGCACAAAACAGTGCGACGCGCAAAATAGCAGGAGTGTCAACTGCACAAAACTGTGCGACGCGCAAAATTGCGCGAGTAATAAATTGCACAAAACAGTGCGACGCGCAAAATAGCGCGAGCGGTAAACTGCACAAAACAGTGCGACGCGCAAAATAGCGAGAGTGATAAACTGCACAAAACAGTGCGACGCGCCAAATAGCGCGTGTGTCAACTGCACAAAACTGTGCGACGCGCAAAATAGCGTGAGTGATAAACTGCACAAAACAGTGCGACGTGCAAAATAGCGCGAGTATCAACTGCACAAAACTGTGTGACGCGCAAAATAGCGCGTGTGATAAACAGCGCGAAACCGTGCGACTCGCAAAATAGCGCAAGTGTCAACTGCACAAAACTGTGCGACGCGCAAAATAGGGCGAGTGATAAACCGCACAAAACAGTGCGACGCGCAAAACAGCGCGAGTGTCAACTGCAGAAAACTGTGCGACGCGCAAAATAGCGCGAGTGATAAACTACACAAAACAGTGCGACGTGCAACATAGCGTGAGTGTGAACGGCACAAACCAGTGCGATGCGCAAAATAGCGCGAGTGTCAACTGCACAAAACTGTGCAAAGCGGAAAATAGCGCGAGTGATGAACCGCACAAAATAGTGCGACGCACAAAATAGCGCGAGTGTCAACTGCACAAAACTGTGCGACGCGCAAAATAGCACGAGTTATAAACCGCACAAAACAGTGCGACGCGCAAAATCGCGCGAGTGATAAACTGCACAAAACAGTGCGACGCGCAAAATAGCGCGAGTGGTAAACTGCACAAAACTGTGCGACGCGCAAAAATAGCGCGAGTGATAAACTGCACAAAACAGTGCGACGCGCAAAATAGCGCGAGTGTCAACTGCACAAAACTGTGCGAAGCGGAAAAAAGCGCGAGTGATAAACCGCACAAAACAGTGCGACGCGCAAAATAGCGCGAGTGATAAACTGCACAAAACAGTGCGACGCGCAAAATAGTGCAGTGTCAACTGGACAAAACTGTGCGACGCACAAAATAGCGCGAGTGATAAACCACACAAAACAGTGCGACGCGCAAAATAGCGCGAGTGTCAGCTGCACAAAACTGTGCGACGCGGAAAATAGCGCGAGTGAGAAACAGCACAAAATGGTGCGACGCGCAAAATATCGCGAGTGTCAACTGCACAAAATTGTGCGACGCGCAAAATAGCGCGAGTGATAAACCGCACGAAACCGTGCGACGCGCAAAATAGCGGGAGTGTCAACTGCACAAAATTGTGCGACGCGCAAAATAGCGCGAGTGATAAACCGCACGAAACCGTGCGACGCGCAAAATAGCGCGAGTGTCAACTGCACAAAACTGTGCGACGCGCAAAATAGGGCGAGTGATAAACCGCACAAAACAGTGCGAAACGCAAAATAGCGCGAGTGTCAACTGCAGAAAACTGTGCGACGCGCAAAATAGCGCGACTGATAAACTGCACAAAACAGTGCGACGCACAAAATAGCACGAGTGTGAACTGCACAAAACGGTGCGACGCGCAAAATAGCGCGAGTGTGAACTGCACAAAACGGTGCGACGCGCAACATAGCGCGAGTGATAAACAACACGAAACCGTGCGACGCGCAAAATAGGGCGAGTGATAAACCGCACAAAACAGTGCGACGCACAAAATAGTGCGACGCACAAAATAGCGCAAGTGTGAACTGCAGAAAACTGTGCGACGCGCAAAATAGCGCGAGTGATAAACTGCACAAAACAGTGCGACGCACAAAATAGCGCGAGTCTCAACTGCACAAAACAGTGCGACGCGCAAAATAGCGCGAATGTGAACTGCACAAAACAGTGCGACGTGCAAAATCGCGCGAGTGATAAACTGCACAAAACAGTGCGACGCACAAAATAGCGCGAGTGATAAACTGCACAAAACACCGCGACGCGCAAAATAGCGCGAGTGATAAACTGCACAAAACAGTGCGACGGGCAAAATAGCGCGAATGTGAACTGCACATAACAGGGCGACGCGCAAAATAGCGCGAGGGTCAACTGCACAAAACAGTGCCACGCACAAAATAGCTCGAGTGCCGACTGCACAAAACAGTGCGTCGTGCAAAATAGCGCGAGTGATAAGCTGCACAAAACAGTGCGATGTACAAAATAGCGCGAGTGATAAACTGCACAAAACACTGTGACGCGCAAAATAGCGCGAGTGATAAACAGCACGAAATCGTGCAACGCGCAAAATAGCGCGAGTGTCAACTGCACAAAACTGTGCGACGCGCAAAATAGGGCGAGTGATAAACTGCACAAAACAGTGCGACGCGCAAAATAGTGCGAGTGTCAACTGCACAAAACTGTGCGACGTGCAAAATAGCGCGAGTGATAAACCGCACAAAACAGTGCGACGCGCAAAATAGCGCGAGTGTCAACTGCACAAAACTGTGCGACGCGCAAAATAGCGCGAGTGATAAACAGCACAAAACTGTGCGAACGCGCAAAATATCGCGAGTGTCAACTGCACAAAATTGTGCGACGCGCAAAATAGCGCGGGTGATAAACCCCACGAAACCGTGCGACGCGCAAAATAGCGGGAGTGTCAACTGCACAAAATTGTGCGACGCGCAAAATAGCGCGAGTGATAAACTGCATAAAACAGTGCGACGCGCAAAATAGCGCGAGTGGTAAACTGCCCAAATTTGTGCGACGCGCAAAATAGCGCGAGTGATAAACTGCACAAAACAGTGCGACACGCAAAATAGCGCGAGTGTCAACTGCAGAAAACTGTGCGACGCGCAAAATAGCGCGACTGATAAACTGCACAAAACAGGTCGACGCGCAGAATAGCGCGAGTGTGAACTGCACAAAACAGTGCGACGCGCAAAATAGCGCGAGTAATAAACTGCACAAAACTGTACGATGCCCAAAATAGCGCGAGTGATAAACTGCACAAAACAATGCGACGCCCAAATTACCGCGAGTGATAAACTGCACAAAACAGTGCGACGTGCGAAATAGCGCGAGTGTGAACTGCACAAAACAGTGCGACGCGCAAAATAGCGCGAGTGATAAACTGCACAAAGCAGTGCGACGCGCAAAATAGCGCGAGTGATAAACTGCACAGAACAGTGCGATGCGCAAAATAGCGCGAGTGTCAACTGCACAAATCTGTGCGAAGCGGAAAATAGCGCGAGTGATAAACCGCACAAAACAGTGCGATGCACAAAATAGCGCGAGTGTCAACTGCAGAAAACTGTGCGACGCGCAAAATAGCGCGAGTGATAAACTGCACACAAAACAGTGCCACGGGCAAAATAGCGCGAGTGTGAACCGCACAAAACCGTGCGACGCGCAACATAGCGCGATTGATAAACTGCACAAAACAGTGCGACGCACAAAATAGCACGAGTGTGAACTGCACAAAACGGTGCGACGCGCAAAATAGCGCGAGTGTGAACTGCACAAAACGGTGCGACGCGCAACATAGCGCGAGTGATAAACAACACGAAACCGTGCGACGCGCAAAATAGGGCGAGTGATAAACCGCACAAAACAGTGCGACGCACAAAATAGTGCGACGCACAAAATAGCGCGAGTGTGAACTGCAGAAAACTGTGCGACGCGCAAAATAGCGCGAGTGATAAACTGCACAAAACAGTGCGACGCACAAAATAGCGCGAGTCTCAACTGCACAAAACACTGCGACGCGCAAAATAGCGCGAGTGTGAACTGCACAAAACAGTGCGACGTGCAAAATCGCGCGAGTGATAAACTGCACAAAACAGTGCGACGCACAAAATATCGCGAGTGATAAACTGCACAAAACACCGCGACGCGCAAAATAGCGCGAGTGATAAACTGCACAAAACAGTGCGACGGGCAAAATAGCGCGAATGTGAACTGCACATAACAGGGCGACGCGCAAAATAGCGCGAGGGTCAACTGCACAAAACAGTGCCACGCACAAAATAGCGCGAGTGCCGACTGCACAAAACAGTGCGTCGTGCAAAATAGCGCGAGTGATAAACTGCACAAAACAGTGCGATGTACAAAATAGCGCGAGTGATAAACTGCACAAAACACTGTGACGCGCAAAATAGCGCGAGTGATAAACAGCACGAAATCGTGCGACGCGCAAAATAGCGCGAGTGTCAACTGCACAAAACTGTGCGACGCGCAAAATAGGGCGAGTGATAAACTGCACAAAACAGTGCGACGCGCAAAATAGTGCGAGTGTCAACTGCACAAAACTGTGCGACGTGCAAAATAGCGCGAGTGATAAACCGCACAAAACAGTGCGACGCGCAAAATAGCGCGAGTGTCAACTGCACAAAACTGTGCGACGCGCAAAATAGCGCGAGTGATAAACAGCACAAAACTGTGCGAACGCGCAAAATATCGCGAGTGTCAACTGCACAAAATTGTGCGACGCGCAAAATAGCGCGGGTGATAAACCCCACGAAACCGTGCGACGCGCAAAATAGCGGGAGTGTCAACTGCACAAAATTGTGCGACGCGCAAAATAGCGCGAGTGATAAACTGCATAAAACAGTGCGACGCGCAAAATAGCGCGAGTGGTAAACTGCCCAAATTTGTGCGACGCGCAAAATAGCGCGAGTGATAAACTGCACAAAACAGTGCGACACGCAAAATAGCGCGAGTGTCAACTGCAGAAAACTGTGCGACGCGCAAAATAGCGCGACTGATAAACTGCACAAAACAGGTCGACGCGCAGAATAGCGCGAGTGTGAACTGCACAAAACAGTGCGACGCGCAAAATAGCGCGAGTAATAAACTGCACAAAACTGTACGATGCCCAAAATAGCGCGAGTGATAAACTGCACAAAAACAATGCGACGCCCAAATTACCGCGAGTGATAAACTGCACAAAACAGTGCGACGTGCGAAATAGCGCGAGTGTGAACTGCACAAAACAGTGCGACGCGCAAAATAGCGCGAGTGATAAACTGCACAAAACAGTGCGACGCGCAAAATAGCGCGAGTGATAAACTGCACAGAACAGTGCGATGCGCAAAATAGGGCGAGTGTCAACTGCACAAATCTGTGCGAAGCGGAAAATAGCGCGAGTGATAAACCGCACAAAACAGTGCGATGCACAAAATAGCGCGAGTGTCAACTGCAGAAAACTGTGCGACGCGCAAAATAGCGCGAGTGATAAACTGCACACAAAACAGTGCCACGGGCAAAATAGCGCGAGTGTGAACCGCACAAAACCGTGCGACGCGCAACATAGCGCGATTGATAAACTGCACAAAACAGTGCGACGCACAAAATAGCGCGAGTGATAAACTGCCCAAAACACTGCGACGCGCAAAATAGTGCGAGTGACAAACTGCACAAAAAAGTGCGACGTGCAAAATAGCGCGAGTGTGAACTGCACATAACAGTGCGACGCGCAAAATAGCGCGAGGGTCAACTGCACAAAACAGTGCCACGCGCAAAATAGCGCGAGGGTCAACTGCACAAAACCGTGCGACGCGCAAAATAGCGCGAGTGTCAACTGCACAAAACTGTGCGACTCGCAAAATAGGGCGAGTGATAAACCGCACAAAACAGTGCGACGCACAAAATAGCGCGAGTGTGAACTGCAGAAAACTGTGCGACGCGCAAAATAGCGCGAGTGATAAACTGCACAAAACAGTGCGTCGCGCAAAATAGCGCGAGTGTGAACTGCACAAAACAGTGCGACGGGCAAAATAGCGCGAGTGATAAACTGCACAAAACAGTGCGACGCACAAAATAGCGCGAGTGATAAACTGCACAAAACACTGCGACGCGCAAAATGGCGCGAGTGATAAACTGCACAAAACAGTGCGACGTGCAAAATAGCGCGAGTGTGAACTGCACATAACAGTGCGACGCGCAAAATAGCGCGAGGGTCAACTGCACAAAACAATGCCACGCGCAAAATAGCGCGAGTGTCGACTGTACAAAACAGTGCGTCGTGCAAAATAGCGCGAGTGATAAACTGCACAAGATAGTGCGACACGCAAAATAACGCGAGTGTCAACTACAAAAAACTGTGCGACGCGCAAAATAGCGCGACTGATAAACTGCACAAAACAGTGCGACGCGCAAAATAGCGCGAGTGTGAACTGCACAAAACAGTGCGACGCGCAAAATAGCGCGAGTAATAAACTGCACAACACAGTACGACGCCCAAAATAGCGCAAGTGATAAACTGCACAAAACAATGCGACGCCCAAATTACCGCGAGTGATAAACTGCACAAAACAGTGCGACGTGCGAAATAGCGCGAGTGTGAACTGCACAAAACAGTGCGACGCGCAAAATAGCGCGAGTGGTAAACTGCCCAAAACTGTGCGACGCGCAAAATAGTGCGAGTGATAAACTGCACAAAACAGTGCGACACGCAAAATAGCGTGAGTGTCAACTGCAGAAAACTGTGCGACGCGCAAAATAGCGCGACTGATAAACTGCACAAAACAGTGCGACGCGCAAAATAGCGCGAGTGTCAACTGCACAAAACTGTGCGACGCGCAAAATAGCGCGAGTGATAAACAGCACAAAACTGTGCGAACGCGCAAAATATCGCGAGTGTCAACTGCACAAAATTGTGCGACGCGCAAAATAGCGCGGGTGATAAACCCCACGAAACCGTGCGACGCGCAAAATAGCGGGAGTGTCAACTGCACAAAATTGTGCGACGCGCAAAATAGCGCGAGTGATAAACTGCATAAAACAGTGCGACGCGCAAAATAGCGCGAGTGGTAAACTGCCCAAATTTGTGCGACGCGCAAAATAGCGCGAGTGATAAACTGCACAAAACAGTGCGACACGCAAAATAGTGCGAGTGTCAACTGCACAAAACTGTGCGACGTGCAAAATAGCGCGAGTGATAAACCGCACAAAACAGTGCGACGCGCAAAATAGCGCGAGTGTCAACTGCACAAAACTGTGCGACGCGCAAAATAGCGCGAGTGATAAACAGCACAAAACTGTGCGAACGCGCAAAATATCGCGAGTGTCAACTGCACAAAATTGTGCGACGCGCAAAATAGCGCGGGTGATAAACCCCACGAAACCGTGCGACGCGCAAAATAGCGGGAGTGTCAACTGCACAAAATTGTGCGACGCGCAAAATAGCGCGAGTGATAAACTGCATAAAACAGTGCGACGCGCAAAATAGCGCGAGTGGTAAACTGCCCAAATTTGTGCGACGCGCAAAATAGCGCGAGTGATAAACTGCACAAAACAGTGCGACACGCAAAATAGCGCGAGTGTCAACTGCAGAAAACTGTGCGACGCGCAAAATAGCGCGACTGATAAACTGCACAAAACAGGTCGACGCGCAGAATAGCGCGAGTGTGAACTGCACAAAACAGTGCGACGCGCAAAATAGCGCGAGTAATAAACTGCACAAAACTGTACGATGCCCAAAATAGCGCGAGTGATAAACTGCACAAAACAATGCGACGCCCAAATTACCGCGAGTGATAAACTGCACAAAACAGTGCGACGTGCGAAATAGCGCGAGTGTGAACTGCACAAAACAGTGCGACGCGCAAAATAGCGCGAGTGATAAACTGCACAAAACAGTGCGACGCGCAAAATAGCGCGAGTGATAAACTGCACAGAACAGTGCGATGCGCAAAATAGGGCGAGTGTCAACTGCACAAATCTGTGCGAAGCGGAAAATAGCGCGAGTGATAAACCGCACAAAACAGTGCGATGCACAAAATAGCGCGAGTGTCAACTGCAGAAAACTGTGCGACGCGCAAAATAGCGCGAGTGATAAACTGCACACAAAACAGTGCCACGGGCAAAATAGCGCGAGTGTGAACCGCACAAAACCGTGCGACGCGCAACATAGCGCGATTGATAAACTGCACAAAACAGTGCGACGCACAAAATAGCGCGAGTGATAAACTGCCCAAAACACTGCGACGCGCAAAATAGTGCGAGTGACAAACTGCACAAAAAAGTGCGACGTGCAAAATAGCGCGAGTGTGAACTGCACATAACAGTGCGACGCGCAAAATAGCGCGAGGGTCAACTGCACAAAACAGTGCCACGCGCAAAATAGCGCGAGGGTCAACTGCACAAAACCGTGCGACGCGCAAAATAGCGCGAGTGTCAACTGCACAAAACTGTGCGACTCGCAAAATAGGGCGAGTGATAAACCGCACAAAACAGTGCGACGCACAAAATAGCGCGAGTGTGAACTGCAGAAAACTGTGCGACGCGCAAAATAGCGCGAGTGATAAACTGCACAAAACAGTGCGTCGCGCAAAATAGCGCGAGTGTGAACTGCACAAAACAGTGCGACGGGCAAAATAGCGCGAGTGATAAACTGCACAAAACAGTGCGACGCACAAAATAGCGCGAGTGATAAACTGCACAAAACACTGCGACGCGCAAAATGGCGCGAGTGATAAACTGCACAAAACAGTGCGACGTGCAAAATAGCGCGAGTGTGAACTGCACATAACAGTGCGACGCGCAAAATAGCGCGAGGGTCAACTGCACAAAACAATGCCACGCGCAAAATAGCGCGAGTGTCGACTGTACAAAACAGTGCGTCGTGCAAAATAGCGCGAGTGATAAACTGCACAAGATAGTGCGACACGCAAAATAACGCGAGTGTCAACTACAAAAAACTGTGCGACGCGCAAAATAGCGCGACTGATAAACTGCACAAAACAGTGCGACGCGCAAAATAGCGCGAGTGTGAACTGCACAAAACAGTGCGACGCGCAAAATAGCGCGAGTAATAAACTGCACAACACAGTACGACGCCCAAAATAGCGCAAGTGATAAACTGCACAAAACAATGCGACGCCCAAATTACCGCGAGTGATAAACTGCACAAAACAGTGCGACGTGCGAAATAGCGCGAGTGTGAACTGCACAAAACAGTGCGACGCGCAAAATAGCGCGAGTGGTAAACTGCCCAAAACTGTGCGACGCGCAAAATAGTGCGAGTGATAAACTGCACAAAACAGTGCGACACGCAAAATAGCGTGAGTGTCAACTGCAGAAAACTGTGCGACGCGCAAAATAGCGCGACTGATAAACTGCACAAAACAGTGCGACGCGCAAAATAGCGCGAGTGTGAACTGCACAAAACAGTGCGACGCGCAAAATAGCGCGAGTAATAAACTGCACAAAACAGTAGGATGCCCAAAATAGCGCGAGTGATAAACTGCACAAAACAATGCGACGCCCAAATTACCGCGAGTGATGAACTGCACAAAACAGTGCGACGTGCGAAATAGCGCGAGTGTGAACTGCACAAAACAGTGCGACGCGCAAAATAGCGCGAGTGATAACCTGCACAACACAGTGCGATGCGCAAAATAGCGCGAGTGATAAACTGCACAGAACAGTGTGATGCGCAAAATAGCGCGAGTGTCAACTACACAAAACTGTGCGAAGCTGAAAATAGCGCGAGTGACAAACCGCACAAAACAGTGCGATGCAAAAAATAGCGCGAGTGTCAACTGCAGAAAACTGTGCGACGCGCAAAATAGCGCGAGTGAAAAACTGCACAAAACAGTGCGACGGGCAAAATAGCGCGAGTGTGAACTGCACAAAACAGTGCGACGCGCAACATAGCGCGAGTGATAAACTGCACAAAACACTGCGACGCGCAAAATAACGCGAGTGATAAACTGCACAAAACAGTGCGACGGGCAAAATAGCGCGAGTGTGAACTGCACATAACAGTGCGACGCGCAAAATAGCGCGAGGGTCAACTGCACAAAACAGTGCCACGCGCAAAATAGTGCGAGTGTCAACTGCACAAAATAGTGCGTCGTGCAAAATACCGCGAGTGATAAACTGCACAAAACAGTGCGATGTACAAAATAGCGCGAGTGACAAACTGCACAAAACACTGTGACGCGCAAAATAGCGCGAGTGATAAACAAAACGAAACCGTGCGACGCGCAAAATAGCGCGAGTGTCAACAGCACAAAACTGTGCGACGTGCAAAATAGGGCGAGTGATAAACCGCACAAAACAGTGCGACGCACAAAATAGCGCGAGTGTGAACTGCAGAAAACAGTGCGACGCGCAAAATAGCGCGAGTGATAAACTGCACAAAACAGTGCGTCGCGCAAAATAGCGCGAGTGTGAACTGCACAAAACAGTGCGACGGGCAAAATAGCGCGAGTGATAAACTGCACAAAACAGTGCGACGCACAAAATAGCGCGAGTGATAAACTGCACAAAACACTGCGACGCGCAAAATGGCGCGAGTGATAAACTGCACAAAACAGTGCGACGTGCAAAATAGCGCGAGTGTGAACTGCACATAACAGTGCGACGCGCAAAATAGCGCGAGGGTCAACTGCACAAAACAATGCCACGCGCAAAATAGCGCGAGTGTCGACTGTACAAAACAGTGCGTCGTGCAAAATAGCGCGAGTGATAAACTGCACAAGATAGTGCGACACGCAAAATAACGCGAGTGTCAACTACAAAAAACTGTGCGACGCGCAAAATAGCGCGACTGATAAACTGCACAAAACAGTGCGACGCGCAAAATAGCGCGAGTGTGAACTGCACAAAACAGTGCGACGCGCAAAATAGCGCGAGTAATAAACTGCACAACACAGTACGACGCCCAAAATAGCGCAAGTGATAAACTGCACAAAACAATGCGACGCCCAAATTACCGCGAGTGATAAACTGCACAAAACAGTGCGACGTGCGAAATAGCGCGAGTGTGAACTGCACAAAACAGTGCGACGCGCAAAATAGCGCGAGTGGTAAACTGCCCAAAACTGTGCGACGCGCAAAATAGTGCGAGTGATAAACTGCACAAAACAGTGCGACACGCAAAATAGCGTGAGTGTCAACTGCAGAAAACTGTGCGACGCGCAAAATAGCGCGACTGATAAACTGCACAAAACAGTGCGACGCGCAAAATAGCGCGAGTGTGAACTGCACAAAACAGTGCGACGCGCAAAATAGCGCGAGTAATAAACTGCACAAAACAGTAGGATGCCCAAAATAGCGCGAGTGATAAACTGCACAAAACAATGCGACGCCCAAATTACCGCGAGTGATGAACTGCACAAAACAGTGCGACGTGCGAAATAGCGCGAGTGTGAACTGCACAAAACAGTGCGACGCGCAAAATAGCGCGAGTGATAACCTGCACAACACAGTGCGATGCGCAAAATAGCGCGAGTGATAAACTGCACAGAACAGTGTGATGCGCAAAATAGCGCGAGTGTCAACTACACAAAACTGTGCGAAGCTGAAAATAGCGCGAGTGACAAACCGCACAAAACAGTGCGATGCAAAAAATAGCGCGAGTGTCAACTGCAGAAAACTGTGCGACGCGCAAAATAGCGCGAGTGAAAAACTGCACAAAACAGTGCGACGGGCAAAATAGCGCGAGTGTGAACTGCACAAAACAGTGCGACGCGCAACATAGCGCGAGTGATAAACTGCACAAAACACTGCGACGCGCAAAATAACGCGAGTGATAAACTGCACAAAACAGTGCGACGGGCAAAATAGCGCGAGTGTGAACTGCACATAACAGTGCGACGCGCAAAATAGCGCGAGGGTCAACTGCACAAAACAGTGCCACGCGCAAAATAGTGCGAGTGTCAACTGCACAAAATAGTGCGTCGTGCAAAATACCGCGAGTGATAAACTGCACAAAACAGTGCGATGTACAAAATAGCGCGAGTGACAAACTGCACAAAACACTGTGACGCGCAAAATAGCGCGAGTGATAAACAAAACGAAACCGTGCGACGCGCAAAATAGCGCGAGTGTCAACAGCACAAAACTGTGCGACGTGCAAAATAGGGCGAGTGATAAACCGCACAAAACAGTGCGACGCACAAAATAGCGCGAGTGTGAACTGCAGAAAACAGTGCGACGCGCAAAATAGCGCGAGTGATAAACTGCACAAAACAGTGCGACGCGCAAAATAGCGCGAGTGTCAACTGCACAAAACAGTGCGACGCGCAAAATAGCGCGAGTGTGAACTGCACAAATCTGTGCGAAGCGGAAAATAGCGCGAGTGATAAACCGCACAAAACAGTGCGATGCACAAAATAGCGCGAGTGATAAACTGTACAAAACAGTGCGACGGGCAAAATAGCGCGAGTGTGAACCGCACAAAACCGTGCGACGCGCAACATAGCGCGATTGATAAACTGCACAAAACAGTGCGACGCACAAAATAGCGCGAGTGATAAACTGCACAAAACACTGCGACGCGCAAAATAGCGCGAGTGACAAACTGCACAAAACAGTGCGACGGGCAAAATAGCGCGAGTGTGAACTGCACATAATAGTGCGACGGGCAAAATAGCGCGAGGGTCAACTGCACAAAACAGTGCCACGCGCAAAATAGCGCGAGTGTCAACTGCACAAAACAGTGCGTCGTGCAAAATAGCGCGAGTGATAAACTGCACAAAACAGTGCGATGTACAAAATAGCGCGAGTGACAAACTGCACAAAACACTGTGACGCGCAAAATAGCGCGAGTGATAAACAACACGAAACCGTGCGACGCGCAAAATAGCGCGAGTGTCAACTGCAGAAAACTGTGCGACGCGCAAAATAGGGCGAGTGATAAACCGCACAAAACAGTGCGAGGCACAAAATAGCGCGAGTGTGAACTGCAGAAAACTGTGCGACGCGCAAAATAGCGCGAGTGATAAACTGCACAAAACAGTGCGACGTGCAAAATAGCGCGAGTGTCAACTGCACAAAACAGTGCGACGTGCAAAATAGCGCGAGTGATAAACTGCACAAAACAGTGCGACGCACAAAATAGCGCGAGTGTCAACTGCAGAAAACTGTGCGACGCGCAAAATAGCGCGAGTGATAAACTACACAAAACAGTGCGACGTGCAACATAGCGTGAGTGTGAACGGCACAAACCAGTGCGATGCGCAAAATAGCGCGAGTGTCAACTGCACAAAACTGTGCAAAGCGGAAAATAGCGCGAGTGATAAACCGCACAAAACAGTGCGACGCACAAAATAGCGCGAGTGTCAACTGCACAAAACTGTGCGACGCGCAAAATAGCACGAGTTATAAACCGCACAAAACAGTGCGACGCGCAAAATCGCGCGAGTGATAAACTGCACAAAACAGTGCGACGCGCAAAATAGCGCGAGTGGTAAACTGCACAAAACTGTGCGATGCGCAAAATAGCGCGAGTGATAAACTGCACAAAACAGTGCAACGCGCAAAATAGCGCGAGTGTGAACTGCACAAAACAGTGCGAAGCGGAAAAAAGCGCGAGTGATAAACTGCCCAAAACACTACGACGCGCAAAATAGCGCGAGTGATAAACTGCACAAAACAGTGCGACGCGCAAAATAGCGCGAGTGTGGACTGCACAAAACAGTGCGACGCGCAAAATAGCGCGAGTGTGAACTGCACAAAACAGTGCGACGTGCAAAATAGCGCGAGTGATAAACTGCCCAAAACACTACGACGCGCAAAATAGCGCGAGTGATAAACTGCACAAAACAGTGCGACGCGCAAAATAGCGCGAATGTGAACTGCACAAAACAGTGCGACGCGCAAAATAGCGCGAGTGATAAACTGCACAAAACAGTGCGACGCGCAACATGGCGCGAGTGTGAACTGCACAAAACAGTGCGATGCGCAAAATAACGAGAGTGTCAACTGCACAAAACTGTGCGAAGCGGAAAATAGCGCGAGTGAAAAACCGCACAAAACAGTGCGACGCACAAAATAACGCGAGTGTCAACTGCACAAAACTGTGCGAAGCGGAAAATAGCGCGAGTGATAAACCGCACAAAACAGTGCGACGCAAAAAATAGCGCGAGTGTCAACTGGACAAAACTGTGCGACGTGCAAAATAGGGCGAGTGATAAACCGCACAAAACAGTGCGACGAACAAAATAGCGCGAGTGTCAACTGCAGAAAACTGTGCTACGCGCAAAATAGCGCGAGTGATAAACTGCACAAAACAGTGCGACGCGCAAAATAGCGCGAGTGTCAACTGCACAAAACAGTGCGACGCGCAAAATAGCGCGAGTGTCAACTGCATAAAACAATGCGACGTGCAAAATAGCGCGAGTGATAAATTGCACAAAACAGTGCGACGCACGAAATAGCGCTAGTGATAAACTGCACAAAACACTGCGACGCGCAAAATAGCGCGAGTGATAAACTGCACAAAACAGTGCAACGCACAAAATAGTGCGAGTGATAAACTGCACAAAACAGTGCGACGCACAAAATGGCGCGAGTGTCAACTGCACAAAACTGTGCGACGCGCAACATAGCGCGAGTGATAAACCGCACAAAACAGTGCGACGTGCAAAATAGCGCGAGTGTCAACTGCACAAAACTGTGCGAAGCGAAAAATAGCGCGAGTGTCAACTGCACAAAACTGTGCGAAGCGGAAAATAGGGCGAGTGATAAACAGCACAAAACAGTGCGACGCGCAAAATAGCGCGAGTGTCAACTGCACAAAACTGTGCGACGCGCAAAATAGGGCGAGTGATAAACCGCACAAAACAGTGCGACGCACAAAATAGCGCGAGTGTCAACTGCAGAAAACTGTGCGACGCGCAAAAAAGCGCGAGTGATAAACTGCACAAAACAGTGCGACGCGCAAAATAGCGCGAGGGTCAACTGCACAAAACAGTGCGACGCGCAAAATAGCGCGAGGGTCAACTGCACAAAACAGTGCGACGCGCAAAATAGCGCGAGTGTCAACTGCACAAAACAGTGCGACGGGCAAAATAGCGCGAGTGTGAACTGCACAAAACAGTGCGACGTGCAAAATAGCGCGAGTGATAAACTGCCCAAAACACCCCGACGCGCAAAATAGCGCGAGTGATAAACTGCACAAAACAGTGCGACGCGCAAAATAGCGCGAGTGATAAACTACACAAAACAATGCGACGCGCAAAATAGCGCGAGTGATAAACTGCACAAAACAGTGCGACGCGCAAAATAGCGCGAATGTGAACTGCACAAAACAGTGCGCCGCGCAAAATAGCGCGAGTGATAAACTGCACAAAACAGTGCGACGCGCAACATAGCGCGAGTGTGAACTGCACAAAACAGTGCGACGCGCAACATAGCGCGAGTGTGAACTGCACAAAACAGTGCGATGCGCAAAATAACGCGAGTGTCAACTGCACAAAACTGTGCGAAGCGGAAAATAGCGCGAGTGAAAAACCGCACAAAACAGTGCGACGCACAAAATAACGCGAGTGTCAACTGCACAAAACTGTGCGAAGCGGAAAATAGCACGAGTGATAAACCGCACAAAACAGTGCGACGCAGAAAATAGCGCGAGTGATAAACCGCACAAAACTGTGCGACGCGCAAAAAAGCGCGAGTGATAAACTGCACAAAACAGTGCGACGCGCAAAATAGCGCGAGGGTCAACTGCACAAAACAGTGCGACGCGCAAAATAGCGCGAGTGTCAACTGCACAAAACAGTGCGACGGGCAAAATAGCGCGAGTGTGAACTGCACAAAACAGTGCGACGTGCAAAATAGCGCGAGTGATAAACTGCCCAAAACACTACGACGCGCAAAATAGCGCGAGTGATAAACTGCACAAAACAGTGCGACGCGCAAAATAGCGCGAGTGTGGACTGCACAAAACAGTGCGACGCGCAAAATAGCGCGAGTGTGAACTGCGCAAAACAGTGCGACGTGCAAAATTGCGCGAGTGATAAACTGCCCAAAACACTACGACGCGCAAAATAGCGCGAGTGATAAACTGCACAAAACAGTGCGACGCGCAAAATAGCGCGAATGTGAACTGCACAAAACAGTGCGACGCGCAAAATAGCGCGAGTGATAAACTGCACAAAACAGTGCGACGCGCAACATGGCGCGAGTGTGAACTGCACAAAACAGTGCGATGCGCAAAATAACGAGAGTGTCAACTGCACAAAACTGTGCGAAGCGGAAAATAGCGCGAGTGAAAAACCGCACAAAACAGTGCGACGCACAAAATAACGCGAGTGTCAACTGCACAAAACTGTGCGAAGCGGAAAATAGCGCGAGTGATAAACCGCACAAAACAGTGCGACGCAAAAAATAGCGCGAGTGTCAACTGGACAAAACTGTGCGACGTGCAAAATAGGGCGAGTGATAAACCGCACAAAACAGTGCGACGAACAAAATAGCGCGAGTGTCAACTGCAGAAAACTGTGCTACGCGCAAAATAGCGCGAGTGTCAACTGCACAAAACAGTGCGACGCGCAAAATCGCGCGAGTGTCAACTGCATAAAACAATGCGACGTGCAAAATAGCGCGAGTGATAAATTGCACAAAACAGTGCGACGCACGAAATAGCGCTAGTGATAAACTGCACAAAACACTGCGACGCGCAAAATAGCGCGAGTGATAAACTGCACAAAACAGTGCAACGCACAAAATAGTGCGAGTGATAAACTGCACAAAACAGTGCGACGCACAAAATGGCGCGAGTGTCAACTGCACAAAACTGTGCGACGCGCAACATAGCGCGAGTGATAAACCGCACAAAACAGTGCGACGTGCAAAATAGTGCGAGTGTCAACTGCACAAAACTGTGCGAAGCGAAAAATAGCGCGAGTGTCAACTGCACAAAACTGTGCGAAGCGGAAAACAGGGCGAGTGATAAACAGCACAAAACAGTGCGACACGCAAAATAGTGCGAGTGTCAACTGCACAAAACTGTGCGACGCGCAAAATAGGGCGAGTGATAAACCGCACAAAACAGTGCGACGCACAAAATAGCGCGAGTGTCAACTGCAGAAAACTGTGCGACGCGCAAAAAAGCGCGAGTGATAAACTGCACAAAACAGTGCGACGCGCAAAATAGCGCGAGGGTCAACTGCACAAAACAGTGCGACGCGCAAAATAGCGCGAGTGTCAACTGCACAAAACAGTGCGACGGGCAAAATAGCGCGAGTGTGAACTGCACAAAACAGTGCGACGTGCAAAATAGCGCGAGTGATAAACTGCCCAAAACACTACGACGCGCAAAATAGCGCGAGTGATAAACTGCACAAAACAATGCGACGCGCAAAATAGCGCGAGTGATAAACTGCACAAAACAGTGCGACGCGCAAAATAGCGCGAGTGTGGACTGCACAAAACAGTGCGACGCGCAAAATAGCGCGAGTGTGAACTGCACAAAACAGTGCGACGTGCAAAATAGCGCGAGTGATAAACTGCACAAAACAGTGCGACGCGCAAAATAGCGCGAATGTGAACTGCACAAAACAGTGCGACGCGCAAAATAGCGCGAGCGATAAACTGCACAAAACAGTGCGACGCGCAACATGGCGCGAGTGTGAACTGCACAAAACAGTGCGATGCGCAAAATAACGAGAGTGTCAACTGCACAAAACTGTGCGAAGCGGAAAATAGCACGAGTGAAAAACCGCACAAAACAGTGCGACGCACAAAATAACGCGAGTGTCAACTGCACAAAACTGTGCGAAGCAGAAAATAGCGCGAGTGATAAACCGCACAAAACAGTGCGACGCAAAAAATAGCGCGAGTGTCAACGGGACAAAACTGTGCGACGTGCAAAATAGGGCGAGTGATAAACCGCACAAAACAGTGCGACGAACAAAATAGCGCGAGTGTCAACTGCAGAAAACTGTGCTACGCGCAAAATAGCGCGAGTGTCAACTGCACAAAACAGTGCGACGCGCAAAATCGCGCGAGTGTCAACTGCATAAAACAATGCGACGTGCAAAATAGCGCGAGTGATAAATTGCACAAAACAGTGCGACGCACGAAATAGCGCTAGTGATAAACTGCACAAAACACTGCGACGCGCAAAATAGCGCGAGTGATAAACTGCACAAAACAGTGCAACGCACAAAATAGTGCGAGTGATAAACTGCACAAAACAGTGCGACGCACAAAATGGCGCGAGTGTCAACTGCACAAAACTGTGCGACGCGCAACATAGCGCGAGTGATAAACCGCACAAAACAGTGCGACGTGCAAAATAGTGCGAGTGTCAACTGCACAAAACTGTGCGAAGCGAAAAATAGCGCGAGTGTCAACTGCACAAAACTGTGCGAAGCGGAAAACAGGGCGAGTGATAAACAGCACAAAACAGTGCGACGCGCAAAATAGCGCGAGTGTCAACTGCACAAAACTGTGCGACGCGCAAAATAGGGCGAGTGATAAACCGCACAAAACAGTGCGACGCACAAAATAGCGCGAGTGTCAACTGCAGAAAACTGTGCGACGCGCAAAAAAGCGCGAGTGATAAACTGCACAAAACAGTGCGACGCGCAAAATAGCGCGAGGGTCAACTGCACAAAACAGTGCGACGCGCAAAATAGCGCGAGTGTCAACTGCACAAAACAGTGCGACGGGCAAAATAGCGCGAGTGTGAACTGCACAAAACAGTGCGACGTGCAAAATAGCGCGAGTGATAAACTGCCCAAAACACTACGACGCGCAAAATAGCGCGAGTGATAAACTGCACAAAACAATGCGACGCGCAAAATAGCGCGAGTGATAAACTGCACAAAACAGTGCGACGCGCAAAATAGCGCGAGTGTGGACTGCACAAAACAGTGCGACGCGCAAAATAGCGCGAGTGTGGACTGCACAAAACAGTGCGACGCGCAAAATAGCGCGAGTGTGAACTGCACAAAACAGTGCGACGTGCAAAATAGCGCGAGTGATAAACTGCACAAAACAGTGCGACGCGCAAAATAGCGCGAATGTGAACTGCACAAAACAGTGCGACGCGCAAAATAGCGCGAGCGATAAACTGCACAAAACAGTGCGACGCGCAACATGGCGCGAGTGTGAACTGCACAAAACAGTGCGATGCGCAAAATAACGAGAGTGTCAACTGCACAAAACTGTGCGAAGCGGAAAATAGCGCGAGTGAAAAACCGCACAAAACAGTGCGACGCACAAAATAACGCGAGTGTCAACTGCACAAAACTGTGCGAAGCGGAAAATAGCGCGAGTGATAAACCGCACAAAACAGTGCGACGCAAAAAATAGCGCGAGTGTCAACGGGACAAAACTGTGCGACGTGCAAAATAGGGCGAGTGATAAACCGCACAAAACAGTGCGACGAACAAAATAGCGCGAGTGTCAACTGCAGAAAACTGTGCTACGCGCAAAATAGCGCGAGTGTCAACTGCACAAAACAGTGCGACGCGCAAAATCGCGCGAGTGTCAACTGCATAAAACAATGCGACGTGCAAAATAGCGCGAGTGATAAATTGCACAAAACAGTGCGACGCACGAAATAGCGCTAGTGATAAACTGCACAAAACACTGCGACGCGCAAAATAGCGCGAGTGATAAACTGCACAAAACAGTGCAACGCACAAAATAGTGCGAGTGATAAACTGCACAAAACAGTGCGACGCACAAAATGGCGCGAGTGTCAACTGCACAAAACTGTGCGACGCGCAACATAGCGCGAGTGATAAACCGCACAAAACAGTGCGACGTGCAAAATAGCGCGAGTGTCAACTGCACAAAACTGTGCGAAGCGAAAAATAGCGCGAGTGTCAACTGCACAAAACTGTGCGAAGCGGAAAACAGGGCGAGTGATAAACAGCACAAAACAGTGCGACGCGCAAAATAGCGCGAGTGTCAACTGCACAAAACTGTGCGACGCGCAAAATAGGGCGAGTGATAAACCGCACAAAACAGTGCGACGCACAAAATAGCGCGAGTGTCAACTGCAGAAAACTGTGCGACGCGCAAAAAAGCGCGAGTGATAAACTGCACAAAACCGTGCGACGCGCAAAATAGCGCGAGGGTCAACTGCACAAAACAGTGCGACGCGCAAAATAGCGCGAGTGTCAACTGCACAAAACAGTGCGACGGGCAAAATAGCGCGAGTGTGAACTGCACAAAACAGTGCGACGTGCAAAATAGCGCGAGTGATAAACTGCCCAAAACACTACGACGCGCAAAATAGCGCGAGTGATAAACTGCACAAAACAATGCGACGCGCAAAATAGCGCGAGTGATAAACTGCACAAAACAGTGCGACGCGCAAAATAGCGCGAGTGTGGACTGCACAAAACAGTGCGACGCGCAAAATAGCGCGAGTGTGAACTGCACAAAACAGTGCGACGTGCAAAATAGCGCGAGTGATAAACTGCACAAAACAGTGCGACGCGCAAAATAGCGCGAATGTGAACTGCACAAAACAGTGCGACGCGCAAAATAGCGCGAGCGATAAACCGCACAAAACAGTGCGACGCGCAACATGGCGCGAGTGTGAACTGCACAAAACAGTGCGATGCGCAAAATAACGAGAGTGTCAACTGCACAAAACTGTGCGAAGCGGAAAATAGCGCGAGTGAAAAACCGCACAAAACAGTGCGACGCACAAAATAACGCGAGTGTCAACTGCACAAAACTGTGCGAAGCGGAAAATAGCGCGAGTGATAAACCGCACAAAACAGTGCGACGCAAAAAATAGCGCGAGTGTCAACGGGACAAAACTGTGCGACGTGCAAAATAGGGCGAGTGATAAACCGCACAAAACAGTGCGACGAACAAAATAGCGCGAGTGTCAACTGCAGAAAACTGTGCTACGCGCAAAATAGCGCGAGTGTCAACTGCACAAAACAGTGCGACGCGCAAAATCGCGCGAGTGTCAACTGCATAAAACAATGCGACGTGCAAAATAGCGCGAGTGATAAATTGCACAAAACAGTGCGACGCACGAAATAGCGCTAGTGATAAACTGCACAAAACACTGCGACGCGCAAAATAGCGTGAGTGATAAACTGCACAAAACAGTGCAACGCACAAAATAGTGCGAGTGATAAACTGCACAAAACAGTGCGACGCACAAAATGGCGCGAGTGTCAACTGCACAAAACTGTGCGACGCGCAACATAGCGCGAGTGATAAACCGCACAAAACAGTGCGACGTGCAAAATAGCGCGAGTGTCAACTGCACAAAACTGTGCGAAGCGAAAAATAGCGCGAGTGTCAACTGCACAAAACTGTGCGAAGCGGAAAACAGGGCGAGTGATAAACAGCACAAAACAGTGCGACGCGCAAAATAGCGCGAGTGTCAACTGCACAAAACTGTGCGACGCGCAAAATAGGGCGAGTGATAAACCGCACAAAACAGTGCGACGCACAAAATAGCGCGAGTGTCAACTGCAGAAAACTGTGCGACGCGCAAAAAAGCGCGAGTGATAAACTGCACAAAACAGTGCGACGCGCAAAATAGCGCGAGGGTCAACTGCACAAAACAGTGCGACGCGCAAAATAGCGCGAGTGTCAACTGCACAAAACAGTGCGACGGGCAAAATAGCGCGAGTGTGAACTGCACAAAACAGTGCGACGTGCAAAATAGCGCGAGTGATAAACTGCCCAAAACACTACGACGCGCAAAATAGCGCGAGTGATAAACTGCACAAAACAGTGCGACGCGCCAAATAGCGCGAGTGTGGACTGCACAAAACAGTGCGACGCGCAAAATAGCGCGAGTGTGAACTGCACAAAACAGTGCGACGTGCAAAATAGCGCGAGTGATAAACTGCCCGAAACACTCCGACGCGCAAAATAGCGCGAGTGATAAACTGCACAAAACAGTGCGACGCGCAAAATAGCGCGAATGTGAACTGCACAAAACAGTGCGACGCGCGAAATAGCGCGAGTGATAAACTGCACAAAACAGTGCGACGCGCAACATGGCGCGAGTGTGAACTGCACAAAACAGTGCGATGCGCAAAATAACGAGAGTGTCAACTGCACAAAACTGTGCGAAGCGGAAAATAGCGCGAGTGAAAAACCGCACAAAACAGTGCGACGCACAAAATAACGCGAGTGTCAACTGCACAAAACTGTGCGAAGCGGAAAATAGCGCGAGTGATAAACCGCACAAAACAGTGCGACGCAAAAAATAGCGCGAGTGTCAACTGGACAAAACTGTGCGACGTGTAAAATAGGGCGAGTGATAAACCGCACAAAACAGTGCGACGAACAAAATAGCGCGAGTGTCAACTGCAGAAAACTGTGCTACGCGCAAAATAGCGCGAGTGATAAACTGCACAAAACAGTGCGACGCGCAAAATAGCGCGAGTGTCAACTGCACAAAACAGTGCGACGCGCAAAATAGCGCGAGTGTCAACTGCATAAAACAATGCGACGTGCAAAATAGCGCGAGTGATAAATTGCACAAAACAGTGCGACGCACGAAATAGCGCTAGTGATAAACTGCACAAAACACTGCGACGCGCAAAATAGCGCGAGTGATAAACTGCACAAAACAGTGCAACGCACAAAATAGTGCGAGTGATAAACTGCACAAAACAGTGCGACGCACAAAATGGCGCGAGTGTCAACTGCACAAAACTGTGCGACGCGCAACATAGCGCGAGTGATAAACCGCACAAAACAGTGCGACGTGCAAAATAGCGCGAGTGTCAACTGCACAAAACTGTGCGAAGCGAAAAATAGCGCGAGTGTCAACTGCACAAAACTGTGCGAACCGGAAAATAGGGCGAGTGATAAACAGCACAAAACAGTGCGACGCGCAAAATAGCGCGAGTGTCAACTGCACAAAACTGTGCGACGCGCAAAATAGGGCGAGTGATAAACCGCACAAAACAGTGCGACGCACAAAATAGCGCGAGTGTCAACTGCAGAAAACTGTGCGACGCGCAAAAAAGCGCGAGTGATAAACTGCACAAAACAGTGCGACGCGCAAAATAGCGCGAGGGTCAACTGCACAAAACAGTGCGACGCGCAAAATAGCGCGAGGGTCAACTGCACAAAACAGTGCGACGCGCAAAATAGCGCGAGTGTCAACTGCACAAAACAGTGCGACAGGCAAAATAGCGCGAGTGTGAACTGCACAAAACAGTGCGACGTGCAAAATAGCGCGAGTGATAAACTGCCCAAAACACTCCGACGCGCAAAATAGCGCGACTGATAAACTGCACAAAACAGTGCGACGCGCAAAATAGCGCGAGTGATAAACTACACAAAACAATGCGACGCGCAAAATAGCGCGAGTGATAAACTGCACAAAACAGTGCGACGCGCCAAATAGCGCGAATGTGAACTGCACAAAACAGTGCGCCGCGCAAAATAGCGCGAGTGATAAACTGCACAAAACAGTGCGACGCGCAACATAGCGCGAGTGTGAACTGCACAAAACAGTGCGACGCGCAAAATAGCGCGAGTGTCAACTGCACAAAACAGTGCGACGCGCAACATAGCGCGAGTGTGAACTGCACAAAACAGTGCGATGCGCAAAATAACGCGAGTGTCAACTGCACAAAACTGTGCGAAGCAGAAAATAACGCGAGTAAAAAACCGCGCAAAACAGTGCGACGCACAAAATAACGCGAGTGTCAACTGCACAAAACTGTGCGAAGCGGAAAATAGCGCGAGTGATAAACCGCACAAAACAGTGCGACGCAAAAAATAGCGCGAGTGTCAACTGCACAAAACTGTGCGACGTGCAAAATAGGGCGAGTGATAAACCGCACAAAACAGTGCGACGAACAAAATAGCGCGAGTGTCAACTGCAGAAAACTGTGCTACGCGCAAAATAGCGCGAGTGATAAACTGCACAAAACAGTGCGACGCGCAAAATAGCGCGAGTGTCAACTGCACAAAACAGTGCGACGCGCAAAATAGCGCGAGTGTCAACTGCATAAAACAATGCGACGTGCAAAATAGCGCGAGTGATAAATTGCACAAAACAGTGCGACGCACGAAATAGCGCTAGTGATAAACTGCACAAAACACTGCGACGCGCAAAATAGCGCGAGTGATAAACTGCACAAAACAGTGCAACGCACAAAATAGTGCGAGTGATAAACTGCACAAAACAGTGCGACGCACAAAATGGCGCGAGTGTCAACTGCACAAAACTGTGCGACGCGCAACATAGCGCGAGTGATAAACCGCACAAAACAGTGCGACGTGCAAAATAGCGCGAGTGTCAACTGCACAAAACTGTGCGAAGCGGAAAATAGCGCGAGTGTCAACTGCACAAAACTGTGCGAAGCGGAAAATAGCGCGAGTGATAAACAGCACAAAACAGTGCGACGCGCAAAATAGCGCGAGTGTCAACTGCACAAAACTGTGCGACGCGCAAAATAGGGCGAGTGATAAACCGCACAAAACAGTGCGACGCACAAAATAGCGCGAGTGTCACCTGCAGAAAACTGTGCGACGCGCAAAAAAGCGTGAGTGATAAACTGCACAAAACAGTGCGACGCGCAAAATAGCGCGAGTGTCAACTGCACAAAACAGTGCGACGCGCAAAATAGCGCGAGTGTCAACTGCATAAAACAATGCGACGTGCAAAATAGCGCAAGTGATAAATTGCACAAAACAGTGCGACGCACGAAATAGCGCTAGTGATAAACTGCACAAAACACTGCGACGCGCAAAATAGCGCGAGTGATAAACTGCACAAAACAGTGCAACGCACAAAATAGTGCGAGTGATAAACTGGACAAAACAGTGCGACGCACAAAATGGCGCGAGTGTCAACTGCACAAAACTGTGCGACGCGCAACATAGCACGAGTGATAAACCGCACAAAACAGTGCGACGTGCAAAATAGCGCGAGTGTCAACTGCACAAAACTGTGCGAAGCGAAAAATAGCGGGAGTGTCAACTGCACAAAACTGTGCGAAGCGGAAAATAGGGCGAGTGATAAACAGCACAAAACAGTGCGACGCGCAAAATAGCGCGAGTGTCAACTGCACAAAACTGTGCGACGCGCAAAATAGGGCGAGTGATAAACCGCACAAAACAGTGCGACGCACAAAATAGCGCGAGTGTCAACTGCAGAAAACTGTGCGACGCGCAAAAAAGCGCGAGTGATAAACTGCACAAAACAGTGGGACGCGCAAAATAGCGCGAGGGTCAACTGCACAAAACAGTGCGACGCGCAAAATAGCGCGAGTGTCAACTGCACAAAACAGTGCGACGGGCAAAATAGCGCGAGTGTGAACTGCACAAAACAGTGCGACGTGCAAAATAGCGCGAGTGATAAACTGCCCAAAACACTCCGACGCGCCAAATAGCGCGACTGATAAACTGCACAAAACAGTGCGACGGGCAAAATAGCGCGAGTGATAAACTACACAAAACAATGCGACGCGCAAAATAGCGCGAGTGATAAACTGCACAAAACAGTGCGACGCGCCAAATAGCGCGATTGTGAACTGCACAAAACAGTGCGCCGCGCAAAATAGCGCGAGTGATAAACTGCACAAAACAGTGCGACGCGCAACATAGCGCGAGTGTGAACTGCACAAAACAGTGCGACGCGCAAAATAGCGCGAGTGTCAACTGCACAAAACAGTGCGACGCGCAACATAGCGCGAGTGTGAACTGCACAAAACAGTGCGATGCGCAAAATAACGCGAGTGTCAACTGCACAAAACTGTGCGAAGCGGAAAATAGCGCGAGTGAAAAACCGCGCAAAACAGTGCGACGCACAAAATAACGCGAGTGTCAACTGCACAAAACTGTGCGAAGCGGAAAATAGCGCGAGTGATAAACCGCACAAAACAGTGCGACGCAAAAAATAGCGCGAGTGTCAGCTGCACAAAACTGTGCGACGTGCAAAATAGGGCGAGTGATAAACCGCACAAAACAGTGCGACGAACAAAATAGCGCGAGTGTCAACTGCAGAAAACTGTGCTACGCGCAAAATAGCGCGAGTGATAAACTGCACAAAACAGTGCGACGCGCAAAATAGCGCGAGTGTCAACTGCACAAAACAGTGCGACGCGCAAAATATCGTGAGTGTCAACTGCATAAAACAATGCGACGTGCAAAATAGCGCGAGTGATAAATTGCACAAAACAGTGCGACGCACGAAATAGCGCTAGTGATAAACTGCACAAAACACTGCGACGCGCAAAATAGCGCGAGTGATAAACTGCACAAAACAGTGCAACGCACAAAATAGTGCGAGTGATAAACTGCAAAAAACAGTGCGACGCACAAAATGGCGCGAGTGTCAACTGCACAAAACTGTGCGACGCGCAACATAGCGCGAGTGATAAACCGCACAAAACAGTGCGACGTGCAAAATAGCGCGAGTGTCAACTGCACAAAACTGTGCGAAGCGGAAAATAGCGCGAGTGTCAACTGCACAAAACTGTGCGAAGCGGAAAATAGCGCGAGTGATAAACAGCACAAAACAGTGCGACGCGCAAAATAGCGCGAGTGTCAACTGCACAAAACTGTGCGACGCGCAAAATAGGGCGAGTGATAAACCGCACAAAACAGTGCGACGCACAAAATAGCGCGAGTGTCACCTGCAGAAAACTGTGCGACGCGCAAAAAAGCGCGAGTGATAAACTGCACAAAATAGTGCGACGCGCAAAATAGCGCGAGTGTCAACTGCACAAAACAGTGCGACGCGCAAAATAGCGCGAGTGTCAACTGCATAAAACAATGCGACGTGCAAAATAGCGCAAGTGATAAATTGCACAAAACAGTGCAACGCACAAAATAGCGCTAGTGATAAACTGCACAAAACACTGCGACGCGCAAAATAGCGCGAGGGATAAACCGCACAAAACACTGCGAAGCGCAAAATAGCACGAGTGTCAACTGCAGAAAACTGTGCGACGCGCAAAAAAGCGCGAGTGATAAACTGCACAAAACAGTGCGACGCGCAAAATAGCGCGAGTGTCAACTGCACAAAACAGTGCGACGCGCAAAATAGCGCGTGTGTCAACTGAATAAAACAATGCAACGTGCAAAATAGCGCGAGTGATAAATTGCACAAAACAGTGCGACGCACAAAATAGCGCTAGTGATAAACTGCACAAAACACTGCGACGCGCAAAATAGCGCGTGTGATAAACTGCACAAAACAGTGCGATGCGCAAAACAGTGCGACTGATAAACTGCACAAAACAGTGCGACGCGCAAAATGGCGCGAGTGTCAACTGCACAAAACTGTGCGAAGCGGAAAATACCGCGAGTGATAAACAGCACAAAACAGTGCGACGCACAAAATAGCGCGAGTGTCAACTGCACAAAACTGTGCGACGCGCAAAATAGGGCGAGTGATAAACCGCACAAAACAGTGCGACGCACAAAATAGCGCGAGTGTCAACTGCAGAAAACTGTGCGACGCGCAAAATAACGCGAGTGATAAACTGCACAAAACAGTGCGACGCGCAAAATAGCGCGAGTGTGAACTGCACAAAAAAGTGCGACGTGCAAAATAGCACGAGTGATAAACTGCACAAAACAGTGCGACGCACAAAATAGCGCGAGTGATAAACTGCCCAAAACACTGCGACGCGGAAAATAGCGCGAGTGTCAACTGCACAAAAAAGTGCGACGTGCAAAATAGCGCGAGTGATAAACTGCACAAAACAGTGCGACGCACAAAATAGCGCGAGTGATAAACTGCCCAAAACACTGCGACGCGGAAAATAGCGCGAGTGTCAACTGCACAAAACTGTGCGACGCGCAAAATAGGGCGAGTGATAAACCGCACAAAACAGTGCGACGCACAAAATAGCGCGAGTGTCAACTGCAGAAAACTGTGCGACGCGCAAAAAAGCGCGAGTGATAAACTGCACAAAACAGTGCGACGCGCAAAATAGCGCGAGGGTCAACTGCACAAAACTGTGCGACGCGCAAAATAGCGCGAGTGTCAACTGCACAAAACAGTGCGACGCGCAAAATAGCGCGAGTGTCAACTGCACAAAACAGTGCGACGTGCAAAATAGCGCGAGTGATAAACTGCACAAAACAGTGCGACGCGCAAAATAGCGCGAGTGATAAACTCCACAAAACAATGCGACGCGCAAAATAGCGCGAGTGATAAACTGCACAAAACAGTGCGACGCGCAAAATAGCGCGAATGTGAACTGCACAAAACAGTGCGCCGCGCAAAATAGCGCGAGTGATAAACTGCACAAAACAGTGCGACGCGCAACATAGCGCGAGTGTGAACTGCACAAAACAGTGCGACGCGCAAAATAGCGCGAGTGTCAACTGCACAAAACAGGGCGACGCGCAACATAGCGCGAGTGTGAACTGCACAAAACAGTGCGATGCGCAAAATAACGCGAGTGTCAACTGCACAAAACTGTGCGAAGCGGAAAATAGCGCGAGTGAAAAACCGCACAAACCAGTGCGACGCACAAAATAACGCGAGTGTCAACTGCACAAAACTGTGCGAAGCGGAAAATAGCGCGAGTGATAAACCGCACAAAACAGTGCGACGGAAAAAATAGCGCGAGTGTCAACTGCACAAAACAGTGCGACGCGCAAAATAGCGCGAGTGTCAACTGCACAAAACAGTGCGACGTGCAAAATAGCGCGAGTGATAAACTGCACAAAACAGTGCGACGCGCAAAATAGCGCGAGTGATAAACTCCACAAAACAATGCGACGCGCAAAATAGCGCGAGTGATAAACTGCACAAAACAGTGCGACGCGCAAAATAGCGCGAATGTGAACTGCACAAAACAGTGCGCCGCGCAAAATAGCGCGAGTGATAAACTGCACAAAACAGTGCGACGCGCAACATAGCGCGAGTGTGAACTGCACAAAACAGTGCGACGCGCAAAATAGCGCGAGTGTCAACTGCACAAAACAGTGCGACGCGCAACATAGCGCGAGTGTGAACTGCACAAAACAGTGCGATGCGCAAAATAACGCGAGTGTCAACTGCACAAAACTGTGCGAAGCGGAAAATAGCGCGAGTGAAAAACCGCACAAAACAGTGCGACGCACAAAATAACGCGAGTGTCAACTGCACAAAACTGTGCGAAGCGGAAAATAGCGCGAGTGATAAACCGCACAAAACAGTGCGACGCAAAAAATAGCGCGAGTGTCAACTGCACAAAACTGTGCGACGTGCAAAATAGGGCGAGTGATAAACCGCACAAAACAGTGCGACGAACAAAATAGCGCGAGTGTCAACTGCAGAAAACTGTGCTACGCGCAAAATAGCGCGAGTGATAAACTGCACAAAACAGTGCGACGCGCAAAATAGCGCGAGTGTCAACTGCACAAAACAGTGCGACGCGCAAAATAGCGCGTGTGTCAACTGAATAAAACAATGCAACGTGCAAAATAGCGCGAGTGATAAATTGCACAAAACAGTGCGACGCACAAAATAGCGCTAGTGATAAACTGCACAAAACACTGCGACGCGCAAAATAGCGCGTGTGATAAACTGCACAAAACAGTGCGATGCGCAAAACAGTGCGACTGATAAACTGCACAAAACAGTGCGACGCGCAAAATGGCGCGAGTGTCAACTGCACAAAACTGTGCGACGCGCAACATAGCGCGAGTGATAAACCGCACAAAACAGTGCGACGTGCAAAATAGCGCGAGTGTCAACCGCACAAAACTGTGCGAAGCGGAAAATACCGCGAGTGATAAACAGCACAAAACAGTGCGACGCACAAAATAGCGCGAGTGTCAACTGCACAAAACTGTGCGACGCGCAAAATAGGGCGAGTGATAAACCGCACAAAACAGTGCGACGCACAAAATAGCGCGAGTGTCAACTGCAGAAAACTGTGCGACGCGCAAAATAACGCGAGTGATAAACTGCACAAAACAGTGCGACGCGCAAAATAGCGCGAGTGTGAACTGCACAAAAAAGTGCGACGTGCAAAATAGCGCGAGTGATAAACTGCACAAAACAGTGCGACGCACAAAATAGCGCGAGTGATAAACTGCCCAAAACACTGCGACGCGGAAAATAGCGCGAGTGTCAACTGCACAAAAAAGTGCGACGTGCAAAATAGCGCGAGTGATAAACTGCACAAAACAGTGCGACGCACAAAATAGCGCGAGTGATAAACTGCCCAAAACACTGCGACGCGGAAAATAGAGCGAGTGTCAACTGCACAAAACTGTGCGACGCGCAAAATAGGGCGAGTGATAAACCGCACAAAACAGTGCGACGCACAAAATAGCGCGAGTGTCAACTGCAGAAAACTGTGCGACGCGCAAAAAAGCGCGAGTGATAAACTGCACAAAACAGTGCGACGCGCAAAATAGCGCGAGGGTCAACTGCACAAAACTGTGCGACGCGCAAAATAGCGCGAGTGTCAACTGCACAAAACAGTGCGACGCGCAAAATAGCGCGAGTGTCAACTGCACAAAACAGTGCGACGTGCAAAATAGCGCGAGTGATAAACTGCACAAAACAGTGCGACGCGCAAAATAGCGCGAGTGATAAACTCCACAAAACAATGCGACGCGCAAAATAGCGCGAGTGATAAACTGCACAAAACAGTGCGACGCGCAAAATAGCGCGAATGTGAACTGCACAAAACAGTGCGCCGCGCAAAATAGCGCGAGTGATAAACTGCACAAAACAGTGCGACGCGCAACATAGCGCGAGTGTGAACTGCACAAAACAGTGCGACGCGCAAAATAGCGCGAGTGTCAACTGCACAAAACAGTGCGACGCGCAACATAGCGCGAGTGTGAACTGCACAAAACAGTGCGATGCGCAAAATAACGCGAGTGTCAACTGCACAAAACTGTGCGAAGCGGAAAATAGCGCGAGTGAAAAACCGCACAAAACAGTGCGACGCACAAAATAACGCGAGTGTCAACTGCACAAAACTGTGCGAAGCGGAAAATAGCGCGAGTGATAAACCGCACAAAACAGTGCGACGCAAAAAATAGCGCGAGTGTCAACTGCACAAAACAGTGCGACGCGCAAAATAGCGCGAGTGTCAACTGCACAAAACAGTGCGACGTGCAAAATAGCGCGAGTGATAAACTGCACAAAATAGTGCGACGCGCAAAATAGCGCGAGTGATAAACTCCACAAAACAATGCGACGCGCAAAATAGCGCGAGTGATAAACTGCACAAAACAGTGCGACGCGCAAAATAGCGCGAATGTGAACTGCACAAAACAGTGCGCCGCGCAAAATAGCGCGAGTGATAAACTGCACAAAACAGTGCGACGCGCAACATAGCGCGAGTGTGAACTGCACAAAACAGTGCGACGCGCAAAATAGCGCGAGTGTCAACTGCACAAAACAGTGCGACGCGCAACATAGCGCGAGTGTGAACTGCACAAAACAGTGCGATGCGCAAAATAACGCGAGTGTCAACTGCACAAAACTGTGCGAAGCGGAAAATAGCGCGAGTGAAAAACCGCACAAAACAGTGCGACGCACAAAATAACGCGAGTGTCAACTGCACAAAACTGTGCGAAGCGGAAAATAGCGCGAGTGATAAACCGCACAAAACAGTGCGACGCAAAAAATAGCGCGAGTGTCAACTGCACAAAACTGTGCGACGTGCAAAATAGGGCGAGTGATAAACCGCACAAAACAGTGCGACGAACAAAATAGCGCGAGTGTCAACTGCAGAAAACTGTGCTACGCGCAAAATAGCGCGAGTGATAAACTGCACAAAACAGTGCGACGCGCAAAATAGCGCGAGTGTCAACTGCACAAAACAGTGCGACGCGCAAAATAGCGCGAGTGTCAACTGCATAAAACAATGCGACGTGCAAAATAGCGCGAGTGATAAATTGCACAAAACAGTGCGACGCACGAAATAGCGCTAGTGATAAACTGCACAAAACACTGCGACGCGCAAAATAGCGCGAGTGATAAACTGCACAAAACAGTGCAACGCACAAAATAGTGCGAGTGATAAACTGCACAAAACAGTGCGACGCACAAAATGGCGCGAGTGTCAACTGCACAAAACTGTGCGACGCGCAACATAGCGCGAGTGATAAACCGCACAAAACAGTGCGACGTGCAAAATAGCGCGAGTGTCAACTGCACAAAACTGTGCGAAGCGGAAAATAGCGCGAGTGTCAACTGCACAAAACTGTGCGAAGCGGAAAATAGCGCGAGTGATAAACAGCACAAAACAGTGCGACGCGCAAAATAGCGCGAGTGTCAACTGCACAAAACTGTGCGACGCGCAAAATAGGGCGAGTGATAAACCGCACAAAACAGTGCGACGCACAAAATAGCGCGAGTGTCACCTGCAGAAAACTGTGCGACGCGCAAAAAAGCGCGAGTGATAAACTGCACAAAACAGTGCGACGCGCAAAATAGCGCGAGTGTCAACTGCACAAAACAGTGCGACGCGCAAAATAGCGCGAGTGTCAACTGCATAAAACAATGCGACGTGCAAAATAGCGCAAGTGATAAATTGCACAAAACAGTGCGACGCACAAAATAGCGCTGGTGATAAACTGCACAAAACACTGCGACGCGCAAAATAGCGCGAGGGATAAACCGCACAAAACACTGCGAAGCGCAAAATAGCGCGAGTGTCAACTGCAGAAAACTGTGCGACGCGCAAAAAAGCGCGAGTGATAAACTGCACAAAACAGTGCGACGCGCAAAATAGCGCGAGTGTCAACTGCACAAAACAGTGCGACGCGCAAAATAGCGCGTGTGTCAACTGAATAAAACAATGCAACGTGCAAAATAGCGCGAGTGATAAATTGCACAAAACAGTGCGACGCACAAAATAGCGCTAGTGATAAACTGCACAAAACACTGCGACGCGCAAAATAGCGCGAGTGATAAACTGCACAAAACAGTGCGATGCGCAAAACAGTGCGACTGATAAACTGCACAAAACAGTGCGACGCGCAAAATGGCGCGAGTGTCAACTGCACAAAACTGTGCGACGCGCAACATAGCGCGAGTGATAAACCGCACAAAACAGTGCGACGTGCAAAATAGCGCGAGTGTCAACTGCACAAAACTGTGCGAAGCGGAAAATAGCGCGAGTGATAAACAGCACAAAACAGTGCGACGCACAAAATAGCGCGAGTGTCAACTGCACAAAACTGTGCGACGCGCAAAATAGGGCGAGTGATAAACCGCACAAAATAGTGCGACGCACAAAATAGCGGGAGTGTCAACTGCAGAAAACTGTGCGACGCGCAAAATAACGCGAGTGATAAACTGCACAAAACAGTGCGACGCGCAAAATAGCGCGAGTGTGAACTGCACAAAAAAGTGCGACGTGCAAAATAGCGCGAGTGATAAACTGCACAAAACAGTGCGACGCACAAAATAGCGCGAGTGATAAACTGCCCAAAACACTGCGACGCGGAAAATAGCGCGAGTGTCAACTGCACAAAACTGTGCGACGCGCAAAATAGGGCGAGTGATAAACCGCACAAAACAGTGCGACGCACAAAATAGCGCGAGTGTCAACTGCAGAAAACTGTGCGACGCGCAAAAAAGCGCGAGTGATAAACTGCACAAAACAGTGCGACGCGCAAAATAACGCGAGGGTCAACTGCACAAAACAGTGCGACGCGCAAAATAGCGCGAGGGTCAACTGCACAAAACAGTGCGACGCGCAAAATAGCGCGAGTGTCAACTGCACAAAACAGTGCGACGGGCAAAATAGCGCGAGTGTGAACTGCACAAAACAGTGCGACGTGCAAAATAGCGCGAGTGATAAACTGCCCAAAACACTCCGACGTGCAAAATAGCGCGAGTGATAAACTGCACAAAACAGTGCGACGCGCAAAATAGCGCGAGTGATAAACTGCACAAAACAGTGCGACGCGCAAAATAGCGCGAGTGATAAACTACACAAAACAATGCGACGCGCAAAATAGCGCGAGTGATAAACTGCACAAAACAGTGCGACGCGCAAAATAGCGCGAATGTGAACTGCACAAAACAGTGCGCCGCGCAAAATAGCGCGAGTGATAAACTGCACAAAACAGTGCGACGCGCAACATAGCGCGAGTGTGAACGGCACAAAACAGTGCGACGCGCAAAATAGCGCGAGTGTCAACTGCACAAAACAGTGCGACGCGCAACATAGCGCGAGTGTGAACTGCACAAAACAGTGCGATGCGCAAAATAACGCGAGCGTCAACTGCACAAAACTGTGCGAAGCGGAAAATACCGCGAGTGATAAACAGCACAAAACAGTGCGACGCACAAAATAGCGCGAGTGTCAACTGCACAAAACTGTGCGACGCGCAAAATAGGGCGAGTGATAAACCGCACAAAACAGTGCGACGCACAAAATAGCGCGAGTGTCAACTGCAGAAAACTGTGCGACGCGCAAAATAACGCGAGTGATAAACTGCACAAAACAGTGCGACGCGCAAAATAGCGCGAGTGTGAACTGCACAAAAAAGTGCGACGTGCAAAATAGCGCGAGTGATAAACTGCACAAAACAGTGCGACGCACAAAATAGCGCGAGTGATAAACTGCCCAAAACACTGCGACGCGGAAAATAGCGCGAGTGTCAACTGCACAAAAAAGTGCGACGTGCAAAATAGCGCGAGTGATAAACTGCACAAAACAGTGCGACACACAAAATAGCGCGAGTGATAAACTGCCCAAAACACTGCGACGCGGAAAATAGCGCGAGTGTCAACTGCACAAAACTGTGCGACGCGCAAAATAGGGCGAGTGATAAACCGCACAAAACAGTGCGACGCACAAAATAGCGCGAGTGTCAACTGCAGAAAACTGTGCGACGCGCAAAAAAGCGCGAGTGATAAACTGCACAAAACAGTGCGACGCGCAAAATAGCGCGAGGGTCAACTGCACAAAACAGTGCGACGCGCAAAATAGCGCGAGTGTCAACTGCACAAAACAGTGCGACGCGCAAAATAGCGCGAGTGTCAACTGCACAAAACAGTGCGACGTGCAAAATAGCGCGAGTGATAAACTGCACAAAACAGTGCGACGCGCAAAATAGCGCGAGTGATAAACTCCACAAAACAATGCGACGCGCAAAATAGCGCGAGTGATAAACTGCACAAAACAGTGCGACGCGCAAAATAGCGCGAATGTGAACTGCACAAAACAGTGCGCCGCGCAAAATAGCGCGAGTGATAAACTGCACAAAACAGTGCGACGCGCAACATAGCGCGAGTGTGAACTGCACAAAACAGTGCGACGCGCAAAATAGCGCGAGTGTCAACTGCACAAAACAGTGCGACGCGCAACATAGCGCGAGTGTGAACTGCACAAAACAGTGCGATGCGCAAAATAACGCGAGTGTCAACTGCACAAAACTGTGCGAAGCGGAAAATAGCGCGAGTGAAAAACCGCACAAAACAGTGCGACGCACAAAATAACGCGAGTGTCAACTGCACAAAACTGTGCGAAGCGGAAAATAGCGCGAGTGATAAACCGCACAAAACAGTGCGACGCAAAAAATAGCGCGAGTGTCAACTGCACAAAACAGTGCGACGCGCAAAATAGCGCGAGTGTCAACTGCACAAAACAGTGCGACGTGCAAAATAGCGCGAGTGATAAACTGCACAAAACAGTGCGACGCGCAAAATAGCGCGAGTGATAAACTCCACAAAACAATGCGACGCGCAAAATAGCGCGAGTGATAAACTGCACAAAACAGTGCGACGCGCAAAATAGCGCGAATGTGAACTGCACAAAACAGTGCGCCGCGCAAAATAGCGCGAGTGATAAACTGCACAAAACAGTGCGACGCGCAACATAGCGCGAGTGTGAACTGCACAAAACAGTGCGACGCGCAAAATAGCGCGAGTGTCAACTGCACAAAACAGTGCGACGCGCAACATAGCGCGAGTGTGAACTGCACAAAACAGTGCGATGCGCAAAATAACGCGAGTGTCAACTGCACAAAACTGTGCGAAGCGGAAAATAGCGCGAGTGAAAAACCGCACAAAACAGTGCGACGCACAAAATAACGCGAGTGTCAACTGCACAAAACTGTGCGAAGCGGAAAATAGCGCGAGTGATAAACCGCACAAAACAGTGCGACGCAAAAAATAGCGCGAGTGTCAACTGCACAAAACTGTGCGACGTGCAAAATAGGGCGAGTGATAAACCGCACAAAACAGTGCGACGAACAAAATAGCGCGAGTGTCAACTGCAGAAAACTGTGCTACGCGCAAAATAGCGCGAGTGATAAACTGCACAAAACAGTGCGACGCGCAAAATAGCGCGAGTGTCAACTGCACAAAACAGTGCGACGCGCAAAATAGCGCGAGTGTCAACTGCATAAAACAATGCGACGTGCAAAATAGCGCGAGTGATAAATTGCACAAAACAGTGCGACGCACGAAATAGCGCTAGTGATAAACTGCACAAAACACTGCGACGCGCAAAATAGCGCGAGTGATAAACTGCACAAAACAGTGCAACGCACAAAATAGTGCGAGTGATAAACTGCACAAAACAGTGCGACGCACAAAATGGCGCGAGTGTCAACTGCACAAAACTGTGCGACGCGCAACATAGCGCGAGTGATAAACCGCACAAAACAGTGCGACGTGCAAAATAGCGCGAGTGTCAACTGCACAAAACTGTGCGAAGCGGAAAATAGCGCGAGTGTCAACTGCACAAAACTGTGCGAAGCGGAAAATAGCGCGAGTGATAAACAGCACAAAACAGTGCGACGCGCAAAATAGCGCGAGTGTCAACTGCACAAAACTGTGCGACGCGCAAAATAGGGCGAGTGATAAACCGCACAAAACAGTGCGACGCACAAAATAGCGCGAGTGTCACCTGCAGAAAACTGTGCGACGCGCAAAAAAGCGCGAGTGATAAACTGCACAAAACAGTGCGACGCGCAAAATAGCGCGAGTGTCAACTGCACAAAACAGTGCGACGCGCAAAATAGCGCGAGTGTCAACTGCATAAAACAATGCGACGTGCAAAATAGCGCAAGTGATAAATTGCACAAAACAGTGCGACGCACAAAATAGCGCTAGTGATAAACTGCACAAAACACTGCGACGCGCAAAATAGCGCGAGGGATAAACCGCACAAAACACTGCGAAGCGCAAAATAGCGCGAGTGTCAACTGCAGAAAACTGTGCGACGCGCAAAAAAGCGCGAGTGATAAACTGCACAAAACAGTGCGACGCGCAAAATAGCGCGAGTGTCAACTGCACAAAACAGTGCGACGCGCAAAATAGCGCGTGTGTCAACTGAATAAAACAATGCAACGTGCAAAATAGCGCGAGTGATAAATTGCACAAAACAGTGCGACGCACAAAATAGCGCTAGTGATAAACTGCACAAAACACTGCGACGCGCAAAATAGCGCGAGTGATAAACTGCACAAAACAGTGCGATGCGCAAAACAGTGCGACTGATAAACTGCACAAAACAGTGCGACGCGCAAAATGGCGCGAGCGTCAACTGCACAAAACTGTGCGACGCGCAACATAGCGCGAGTGATAAACCGCACAAAACAGTGCGACGTGCAAAATAGCGCGAGTGTCAACTGCACAAAACTGTGCGAAGCGGAAAATAGCGCGAGTGATAAACAGCACAAAACAGTGCGACGCACAAAATAGCGCGAGTGTCAACTGCACAAAACTGTGCGACGCGCAAAATAGGGCGAGTGATAAACCGCACAAAATAGTGCGACGCACAAAATAGCGGGAGTGTCAATTGCAGAAAACTGTGCGACGCGCAAAATAACGCGAGTGATAAACTGCACAAAACAGTGCGACGCGCAAAATAGCGCGAGTGTGAACTGCACAAAAAAGTGCGACGTGCAAAATAGCGCGAGTGATAAACTGCACAAAACAGTGCGACGCACAAAATAGCGCGAGTGATAAACTGCCCAAAACACTGCGACGCGGAAAATAGCGCGAGTGTCAACTGCACAAAACTGTGCGACGCGCAAAATAGGGCGAGTGATAAACCGCACAAAACAGTGCGACGCACAAAATAGCGCGAGTGTCAACTGCAGAAAACTGTGCGACGCGCAAAAAAGCGCGAGTGATAAACTGCACAAAACAGTGCGACGCGCAAAATAACGCGAGGGTCAACTGCACAAAACAGTGCGACGCGCAAAATAGCGCGAGGGTCAACTGCACAAAACAGTGCGACGCGCAAAATAGCGCGAGTGTCAACTGCACAAAACAGTGCGACGGGCAAAATAGCGCGAGTGTGAACTGCACAAAACAGTGCGACGTGCAAAATAGCGCGAGTGATAAACTGCCCAAAACACTCCGACGTGCAAAATAGCGCGAGTGATAAACTGCACAAAACAGTGCGACGCGCAAAATAGCGCGAGTGATAAACTGCACAAAACAGTGCGACGCGCAAAATAGCGCGAGTGATAAACTACACAAAACAATGCGACGCGCAAAATAGCGCGAGTGATAAACTGCACAAAACAGTGCGACGCGCAAAATAGCGCGAATGTGAACTGCACAAAACAGTGCGCCGCGCAAAATAGCGCGAGTGATAAACTGCACAAAACAGTGCGACGCGCAACATAGCGCGAGTGTGAACTGCACAAAACAGTGCGACGCGCAAAATAGCGCGAGTGTCAACTGCACAAAACAGTGCGACGCGCAACATAGCGCGAGTGTGAACTGCACAAAACAGTGCGATGCGCAAAATAACGCGAGCGTCAACTGCACAAAACTGTGCGAAGCGGAAAATAGCGCGAGTGAAAAACCACGCAAAACAGTGCGACGCACAAAATAACGCGAGTGTCAACTGCACAAAACTGTGCGAAGCGGAAAATAGCGCGAGTGATAAACCGCACAAAACAGTGCGACGCAAAAAATAGCGCGAGTGTCAACTGCACAAAACTGTGCGACGTGCAAAATAGGGCGAGTGATAAACCGCACAAAACAGTGCGACGAACAAAATAGCGCGAGTGTCAACTGCAGAAAACTGTGCTACGCGCAAAATAGCGCGAGTGATAAACTGCACAAAACAGTGCGACGCGTAAAATAGCGCGAGTGTCAACTGCACAAAACAGTGCGACGCGCAAAATAGCGCGAGTGTCAACTGCATAAAACAATGCGACGTGCAAAATAGCGCGAGTGATAAATTGCACAAAACAGTGCGACGCACGAAATAGCGCTAGTGATAAACTGCACAAAACACTGCGACGCGCAAAATAGCGCGAGTGATAAACTGCACAAAACAGTGCAACGCACAAAATAGTGCGAGTGATAAACTGCACAAAACAGTGCGACGCACAAAATGGCGCGAGTGTCAACTGCACAAAACAGTGCGACGCGCAACATAGCGCGAGTGATAAACCGCACAAAACAGTGCGACGTGCAAAATAGCGCGAGTGTCAACTGCACAAAACTGTGCGAAGCGGAAAATAGCGCGAGTGTCAACTGCACAAAACTGTGCGAAGCGGAAAATAGCGCGAGTGATAAACAGCACAAAACAGTGCGACGCGCAAAATAGCGCGAGTGTCAACTGCACAAAACTGTGCGACGCGCAAAATAGGGCGAGTGATAAACCGCACAAAACAGTGCGACGCACAAAATAGCGCGAGTCTCACCTGCAGAAAACTGTGCGACGCGCAAAAAAGCGCGAGTGATAAACTGCACAAAACAGTGCGACGCGCAAAATAGCGCGAGTGTCAACTGCACAAAACAGTGCGACGCGCAAAATAGCGCGAGTGTCAACTGCATAAAACAATGCGACGTGCAAAATAGCGCAAGTGATAAATTGCACAAAACAGTGCGACGCACAAAATAGCGCTAGTGATAAACTGCACAAAACACTGCGACGCGCAAAATAGCGCGAGGGATAAACCGCACAAAACACTGCGAAGCGCAAAATAGCGCGAGTGTCAACTGCAGAAAACTGTGCGACGCGCAAAAAAGCGCGAGTGATAAACTGCACAAAACAGTGCGACGCGCAAAATAGCGCGAGTGTCAACTGCACAAAACAGTGCGACGCGCAAAATAGCGCGTGTGTCAACTGAATAAAACAATGCAACGTGCAAAATAGCGCGAGTGATAAATTGCACAAAACAGTGCGACGCACAAAATAGCGCTAGTGATAAACTGCACAAAACACTGCGACGCGCAAAATAGCGCGAGTGATAAACTGCACAAAACAGTGCGATGCGCAAAACAGTGCGACTGATAAACTGCACAAAACAGTGCGACGCGCAAAATGGCGCGAGCGTCAACTGCACAAAACTGTGCGACGCGCAACATAGCGCGAGTGATAAACCGCACAAAACAGTGCGACGTGCAAAATAGCGCGAGTGTCAACTGCACAAAACTGTGCGAAGCGGAAAATAGCGCGAGTGATAAACAGCACAAAACAGTGCGACGCACAAAATAGCGCGAGTGTCAACTGCACAAAACTGTGCGACGCGCAAAATAGGGCGAGTGATAAACCGCACAAAATAGTGCGACGCACAAAATAGCGGGAGTGTCAACTGCAGAAAACTGTGCGACGCGCAAAATAACGCGAGTGATAAACTGCACAAAACAGTGCGACGCGCAAAATAGCGCGAGTGTGAACTGCACAAAAAAGTGCGACGTGCAAATAGCGCGAGTGATAAACTGCACAAAACAGTGCGACGCACAAAATAGCGCGAGTGATAAACTGCCCAAAACACTGCGACGCGGAAAATAGCGCGAGTGTCAACTGCACAAACTGTGCGACGCGCAAAATAGGGCGAGTGATAAACCGCACAAAACAGTGCGACGCACAAAATAGCGCGAGTGTCAACTGCAGAAAACTGTGCGACGCGCAAAAAAGCGCGAGTGATAAACTGCACAAAACAGTGCGACGCGCAAAATAACGCGAGGGTCAACTGCACAAAACAGTGCGACGCGCAAAATAGCGCGAGGGTCAACTGCACAAAACAGTGCGACGCGCAAAATAGCGCGAGTGTCAACTGCACAAAACAGTGCGACGGGCAAAATAGCGCGAGTGTGAACTGCACAAAACAGTGCGACGTGCAAAATAGCGCGAGTGATAAACTGCCCAAAACACTCCGACGTGCAAAATAGCGCGAGTGATAAACTGCACAAAACAGTGCGACGCGCAAAATAGCGCGAGTGATAAACTGCACAAAACAGTGCGACGCGCAAAATAGCGCGAGTGATAAACTACACAAAACAATGCGACGCGCAAAATAGCGCGAGTGATAAACTGCACAAAACAGTGCGACGCGCAAAATAGCGCGAATGTGAACTGCACAAAACAGTGCGCCGCGCAAAATAGCGCGAGTGATAAACTGCACAAAACAGTGCGACGCGCAACATAGCGCGAGTGTGAACTGCACAAAACAGTGCGACGCGCAAAATAGCGCGAGTGTCAACTGCACAAAACAGTGCGACGCGCAACATAGCGCGAGTGTGAACTGCACAAAACAGTGCGATGCGCAAAATAACGCGAGCGTCAACTGCACAAAACTGTGCGAAGCGAAAATAGCGCGAGTGAAAAACCGCGCAAAACAGTGCGACGCACAAAATAACGCGAGTGTCAACTGCACAAAACTGTGCGAAGCGGAAAATAGCGCGAGTGATAAACCGCACAAAACAGTGCGACGCAAAAAATAGCGCGAGTGTCAACTGCACAAAACTGTGCGACGTGCAAAATAGGGCGAGTGATAAACCGCACAAAACAGTGCGACGAACAAAATAGCGCGAGTGTCAACTGCAGAAAACTGTGCTACGCGCAAAATAGCGCGAGTGATAAACTGCACAAAACAGTGCGACGCGTAAAATAGCGCGAGTGTCAACTGCACAAAACAGTGCGACGCGCAAAATAGCGCGAGTGTCAACTGCATAAAACAATGCGACGTGCAAAATAGCGCGAGTGATAAATTGCACAAAACAGTGCGACGCACGAAATAGCGCTAGTGATAAACTGCACAAAACACTGCGACGCGCAAAATAGCGCGAGTGATAAACTGCACAAAACAGTGCAACGCACAAAATAGTGCGAGTGATAAACTGCACAAAACAGTGCGACGCACAAAATGGCGCGAGTGTCAACTGCACAAAACTGTGCGACGCGCAACATAGCGCGAGTGATAAACCGCACAAAACAGTGCGACGTGCAAAATAGCGCGAGTGTCAACTGCACAAAACTGTGCGAAGCGGAAAATAGCGCGAGTGTCAACTGCACAAAACTGTGCGAAGCGGAAAATAGCGCGAGTGATAAACAGCACAAAACAGTGCGACGCGCAAAATAGCGCGAGTGTCAACCTGCACAAAACTGTGCGACGCGCAAAATAGGGCGAGTGATAAACCGCACAAAACAGTGCGACGCACAAAATAGCGCGAGTCTCACCTGCAGAAAACTGTGCGACGCGCAAAAAAGCGCGAGTGATAAACTGCACAAAACAGTGCGACGCGCAAAATAGCGCGAGTGTCAACTGCACAAAACAGTGCGACGCGCAAAATAGCGCGAGGGTCAACTGCACAAAACAGTGCGACGCGCAAAATAGCGCGAGTGTCAACTGCATAAAACAATGCGACGTGCAAAATAGCGCAAGTGATAAATTGCACAAAACAGTGCGACGCACAAAATAGCGCTAGTGATAAACTGCACAAAACACTGCGACGCGCAAAATAGCGCGAGGGATAAACCGCACAAAACACTGCGAAGCGCAAAATAGCGCGAGTGTCAACTGCAGAAAACTGTGCGACGCGCAAAAAAGCGCGAGTGATAAACTGCACAAAGCAGTGCGACGCGCAAAATAGCGCGAGTGTCAACTGCACAAAACAGTGCGACGCGCAAAATAGCGCGTGTGTCAACTGAATAAAACAATGCAACGTGCAAAATAGCGCGAGTGATAAATTGCACAAAACAGTGCGACGCACAAAATAGCGCTAGTGATAAACTGCACAAAACACTGCGACGCGCAAAATAGCGCGAGTGATAAACTGCACAAAACAGTGCGATGCGCAAAACAGTGCGACTGATAAACGGCACAAAACAGTGCGACGCGCAAAATGGCGCGAGTGTCAACTGCACAAAACTGTGCGACGCGCAACATAGCGCGAGTGATAAACCGCACAAAACAGTGCGACGTGCAAAATAGCGCGAGTGTCAACTGCACAAAACTGTGCGAAGCGGAAAATAGCGCGAGTGATAAACAGCACAAAACAGTGCGACGCAGAAAATAGCACGAGTGTCAACTGCACAAAACTGTGCGACGCGCAAAATAGGGCGAGTGATAAACCGCACAAAACAGTGCGACGCACAAAATAGCGCGAGTGTCAACTGCAGAAAACTGTGCGACGCGCAAAATAACGCGAGTGATAAACTGCACAAAACAGTGCGACGCGCAAAATAGCGCGAGTGTGAACTGCACAAAAAAGTGCGACGTGCAAAATAGCGCGAGTGATAAACTGCACAAAACAGTGCGACGCACAAAATAGCGCGATTGTGAACTGCACAAAACAGTGTGACGCGCAAAATAGCGCGAGTGATAAACTGCACAAAACAGTGCGACGCGCAAAATAGCGCGATTGTGAACTGCACAAAACAGTGTGACGCGCAAAATAGCGCGAGTAATAAACTGCACAAAACAGTGCGACGCCCAAAATAGCGCGAGTGATAAACTACACAAAACAATGCGACGCGCAAAATAGCGCGAGTGATAAACTGCACAAAACAGTGCGACGCGCAAAATAGCGCGAGTGTGAACTGCACAAAACAGTGCGACGCGCAAAATAGCGCGAGTGATAAACTGCACAAAACAGTGCGACGCGCAACATAGCGCGAGTGTGAACTGCAGCAAACCGTGCGATGCCCAAAATAACGCGAGTGTCAACTGCACAAAACTGTGCGAAGCGGAAAATAGCGCGAGTGATAAACCGCACAAAACAGTGCGACGCACAAAATAACGCGAGTGTCCACTGCACAAAACTGTGCGAAGCGGAAAATAGCGCGAGTGATAAACCGCACAAAACAGTGCGACGCACAAAATAGCGCGAGTGTCAACTGCACAAAACTGTGCGACGCGCAAAATAGGGCGAGTGATAAACCGCACAAAACAGTGCAACGAACAAAATAGCGCGAGTGTCAACTGCAGAAAACTGTGCTACGCGCAAAATAGCGCGAGTGATAAACTGCACAAAACAATGCGACGCGCAAAATAGCGCGAGGGTCAACTGCACAAAACAGTGCGACGCGCAAAATAGCGCGAGTGTCAACTGCATAAAACAATGCGACGTGCAAAATAGCGCGAGTGATAAATTGCACAAAACAGTGCGACGCACGAAATAGCGCTAGTGATAAACTGCACAAAACACTGCGACGCGCAAAATAGCGCGAGTGATAAACTGCACAAAACAGTGCAACGCACAAAATAGTGCGAGTGATAAACTGCACAAAACAGTGCGACGCACAAAATGGCGCGAGTGTCAACTGCACAAAACTGTGCGACGCGCAACATAGCGCGAGTGATAAACCGCACAAAACAGTGCGACGTGCAAAATAGCGCGAGTGTCAACTGCACAAAACTGTGCGAAGCGAAAAATAGCGCGAGTGTCAACTGCACAAAACTGTGCGAAGCGGAAAATAGCGCGAGTGATAAACAGCACAAAACAGTGCGACGCGCAAAATAGCGTGAGTGTCAACTGCACAAAACTGTGCGACGCGCAAAATAGGGCGAGTGATAAACCGCACAAAACAGTGCGACGCACAAAATAGCGCGAGTGTCACCTGCAGAAAACTGTGCGACACGCAAAAAAGCGCGAGTGATAAACTGCACAAAACAGTGCGACGCGCAAAATAGCGCGAGTGTCAACTGCACAAAACAGTGCGACGCGCAAAATAGCGCGAGTGTCAACTGCATAAAACAATGCGACGTGCAAAATAGCGCAAGTGATAAATTGCACAAAACAGTGCGACGCACAAAATAGCGCTAGTGATAAACTGCACAAAACACTGCGACGCGCAAAATAGCGCGAGGGATAAACCGCAGAAAACACTGCGAAGCGCAAAATAGCGCGAGTGTCAACCGCAGAAAACTGTGCGACGCGCAAAAAAGCGCGAGTGATAAACTGCACAAAACAGTGCGACGCGCAAAATAGCGCGAGTGTCAACTGCACAAAACAGTGCGACGCGCAAAATAGCGCGTGTGTCAACTGAATAAAACAATGCAACGTGCAAAATAGCGCGAGTGATAAATTGCACAAAACAGTGCGACGCACAAAATAGCGCTAGTGATAAACTGCACAAAACACTGCGACGCGCAAAATAGCGCGAGTGATAAACTGCACAAAACAGTGCGATGCGCAAAACAGTGCGACTGATAAACTGCACAAAATAGTGCGACGCGCAAAATGGCGCGAGTGTCAACTGCACAAAACTGTGCGACGCGCAACATAGCGCGAGTGATAAACCGCACAAAACAGTGCGACGTGCAAAATAGCGCGAGTGTCAACTGCACAAAACTGTGCGAAGCGGAAAATAGCGCGAGTGATAAACAGCACAAAACAGTGCGACGCACAAAATAGCGCGAGTGTCAACTGCACAAAACTGTGCGACGCGCAAAATAGGGCGAGTGATAAACCGCACAAAACAGTGCGACGCACAAAATAGCGCGAGTGTCAACTGCAGAAAACTGTGCGACGCGCAAAATAACGCGAGTGATAAACTGCACAAAACAGTGCGACGCGCAAAATAGCGCGAGTGTCAACTGCACAAAACAGTGCGACGGGCAAAATAGCGCGAGTGTGAACTGCACAAAACAGTGCGACGTGCAAAATAGCGCGAGTGATAAACTGCACAAAACAGTGCGACGCACAAAATAGCGCGAGTGATAAACTGCCCAAAACACTGCGACGCGCAAAATAGAGCGAGTGATAAACTGCACAAAACAGTGCGACGCGCAAAATAGCGCGAGTGTGAACTGCACAAAACAGTGTGACGCGCAAAATAGCGCGAGTAATAAACTGCACAAAACAGTGCGACGCCCAAAATAGCGCGAGTGATAAACTACACAAAACAATGCGACGCGCAAAATAGCGCGAGTGATAAACTGCACAAAACAGTGCGACGCGCAAAATAGCGCGAGTGATAAACTGCACAAAACAGTGCGACGCGCAACATAGCGCGAGTGTGAACTGCACAAAACCGTGCGATGCGCAAAATAACGCGAGTGTCAACTGCACAAAACTGTGCGAAGCGGAAAATAGCGCGAGTGCCAACTGCACAAAACTGTGCGAAGCGGAAAATAGCGCGAGTGATAAACAGCACAAAACAGTGCGACGCGCAAAATAGCGCGAGTGTCAACTGCACAAAACTGTGCGACGCGCAAAATAGGGCGAGTGATAAACCGCACAAAACAGTGCGACGCACAAAATAGCGCGAGTGTCACCTGCAGAAAACTGGGCGACACGCAAAAAAGCGCGAGTGATAAACTGTACAAAACAGTGCGACGCGCAAAATAGCGCGAGTGTCAACTGCATAAAACAATGCGACGTGCAAAATAGCGCAAGTGATAAATTGCACAAAACAGTGCGACGCACAAAATAGCGCTAGTGATAAACTGCACAAAACACTGCGACGCGCAAAATAGCGCGAGGGATAAACCGCACAAAACACTGCGAAGCGCAAAATAGCGCGAGTGTCAACCGCAGAAAACTGTGCGACGCGCAAAAAAGCGCGAGTGATAAACTGCACAAAACAGTGCGACGCGCAAAATAGCGCGAGTGTCAACTGCACAAAACAGTGCGACGCGCAAAATAGCGCGAGTGTGAACTGCACAAAACCGTGCGATGCGCAAAATAACGCGAGTGTCAACTGCACAAAACTGTGCGAAGCGGAAAATAGCGCGAGTGTCAACTGCACAAAACTGTGCGAAGCGGAAAATAGCGCGAGTGATAAACAGCACAAAACAGTGCGACGCGCAAAATAGCGCGAGTGTCAACTGCACAAAACTGTGCGACGCGCAAAATAGGGCGAGTGATAAACCGCACAAAACAGTGCGACGCACAAAATAGCGCGAGTGTCACCTGCAGAAAACTGTGCGACGCGCAAAAAAGCGCGAGTGATAAACTGCACAAAACAGTGCGACGCGCAAAATAGCGCGAGTGTCAACTGCACAAAACAGTGCGACGCGCAAAATAGCGCGAGTGTCAACTGCATAAAACAATGCGACGTGCAAAATAGCGCAAGTGATAAATTGCACAAAACAGTGCGACGCACAAAATAGCGCTAGTGATAAACTGCACAAAACACTGCGACGCGCAAAATAGCGCGAGGGATAAACCGCACAAAACACTGCGAAGCGCAAAATAGCGCGAGTGTCAACTGCAGAAAACTGTGCGACGCGCAAAAAAGCGCGAGTGATAAACTGCACAAAACAGTGCGACGCGCAAAATAGCGCGAGTGTCAACTGCACAAAACAGTGCGACGCGCAAAATAGCGCGTGTGTCAACTGAATAAAACAATGCAACGTGCAAAATAGCGCGAGTGATAAATTGCACAAAACAGTGCGACGCACAAAATAGCGCTAGTGATAAACTGCACAAAACACTGCGACGCGCAAAATAGCGCGAGTGATAAACTGCACAAAACAGTGCGATGCGCAAAACAGTGCGACTGATAAACTGCACAAAACAGTGCGACGCGCAAAATGGCGCGAGCGTCAACTGCACAAAACTGTGCGACGCGCAACATAGCGCGAGTGATAAACCGCACAAAACAGTGCGACGTGCAAAATAGCGCGAGTGTCAACTGCACAAAACTGTGCGAAGCGGAAAATAGCGCGAGTGATAGACAGCACAAAACAGTGCGACGCACAAAATAGCGCGAGTGTCAACTGCACAAAACTGTGCGACGCGCAAAATAGGGCGAGTGATAAACCGCACAAAACAGTGCGACGCGCAAAATAGCGCGAGTGTCAACTGCAGAAAACTGTGCGACGCGCAAAATAGCGCGAGTAATAAACTGCACAAAACAGTGCGACGCCCAAAATAGCGCGAGTGATAAACTACACAAAACAATGCGACGCGCAAAATAGCGCGAGTGATAAACTGCACAAAACAGTGCGACGCGCAAAATAGAGCGAGTGATAAACTGCACAAAACAGTGCGACGCGCAAAATAGCGCGAGTGTGAACTGTACAAAACAGTGTGACGCGCAAAATAGCGCGAGTAATAAACTGCACAAAACAGTGCGACGCCCAAAATAGCGCGAGTGATAAACTACACAAAACAATGCGACGCGCAAAATAGCGCGAGTGATAAACTGCACAAAACAGTGCGACGCGCAAAATAGCGCGAGTGCGAACTGCACAAAACAGTGCGACGCGCAAAATAGCGCGAGTGATAAACTGCACAAAACAGTGCGACGCGCAACATAGCGCGAGTGTGAACTGCACAAAACCGTGCGATGCGCAAAATAACGCGAGTGTCAACTGCACAAAACTGTGCGAAGCGGAAAATAGCGCGAGTGATAAACCGCACAAAACAGTGCGACGCACAAAATAACGCGAGTGTCAACTGCACAAAACTGTGCGAAGCGGAAAATAGCGCGAGTGATAAACCGCACAAAACAGTGCGACGCACAAAATAGCGCGAGTGTCAACTGCACAAAACTGTGCGACGCGCAAAATAGGGCGAGTGATAAACCGCACAAAACAGTGCGACGAACAAAATAGCGCGAGTGTCAACTGCAGAAAACTGTGCGACGCGCAAAATAGCGCGAGTGATAAACTGCACAAAACAGTGCGACGCGCAAAATAGCGCGAGTGTCAACTGCACAAAACAGTGCGACGCGCAAAATAGCGCGAGTGTCAACTGCATAAAACAATGCGACGTGCAAAATAGCGCGAGTGATAAATTGCACAAAACAGTGCGACGCACGAAATAGCGCTAGTGATAAACTGCACAAAACACTGCGACGCGCAAAATAGCGCGAGTGATAAACTGCACAAAACAGTGCAACGCACAAAATAGTGCGAGTGATAAACTGCACAAAACAGTGCGACGCACAAAATGGCGCGAGTGTCAACTGCACAAAACTGTGCGACGCGCAACATAGCGCGAGTGATAAACCGCACAAAACAGTGCGACGTGCAAAATAGCGCGAGTGTCAACTGCACAAAACTGCGCGAAGCGGAAAATAGCGCGAGTGTCAACTGCACAAAACTGTGCGAAGCGGAAAATAGCGCGAGTGATAAACAGCACAAAACAGTGCGACGCGCAAAATAGCGCGAGTGTCAACTGCACAAAACTGTGCGAAGCGGAAAATAGCGCGAGTGATAAACAGTACAAAACAGTGCGACGCGCAAAATAGCGCGAGTGTCAACTGCACAAAACTGTGCGACGCGCAAAATAGGGCGAGTGATAAACCGCACAAAACAGTGCGACGCACAAAATAGCGCGAGTGTCACCTGCAGAAAACTGTGCGACGCGCAAAAAAGCGCGAGTGATAAACTGCACAAAACAGTGCGACGCGCAAAATAGCGCGAGTGTCAACTGCACAAAACAGTGCGACGCGCAAAATAGCGCGAGTGTCAACTGCATAAAACAATGCGACGTGCAAAATAGCGCAAGTGATAAATTGCACAAAACAGTGCGACGCACAAAATAGCGCTAGTGATAAACTGCACAAAACACTGCGACGCGCAAAATAGCGCGAGGGATAAACCGCACAAAACACTGCGAAGCGCAAAATAGCGCGAGTGTCAACTGCAGAAAACTGTGCGACGCGCAAAAAAGCGCGAGTGATAAACTGCACAAAATAGTGCGACGCGCAAAATAGCGCGAGTATCAACTGCACAAAACAGTGCGACGCGCAAAATAGCGCGTGTGTCAACTGAATAAAACAATGCAACGTGCAAAATAGCGCGAGTGATAAATTGGACAAAACAGTGCGACGCACAAAATAGCGCTAGTGATAAACTGCACAAAACACTGCGACGCGCAAAATAGCGCGAGTGATAAACTGCACAAAACAGTGCGATGCGCAAAACAGTGCGACTGATAAACTGCACAAAACAGTGCGACGCGCAAAATGGCGCGAGTGTCAACTGCACAAAACTGTGCGACGCGCAACATAGCGCGAGTGATAAACCGCACAAAACAGTGCGACGTGCAAAATAGCGCGAGTGTCAACTGCACAAAACTGTGCGAAAAGGAAAATAGCGCGAGTGATAAACAGCACAAAACAGTGCGACGCACAAAATAGCGCGAGTGTCAACTGCACAAAACTGTGCGACGCGCAAAATAGGGCGAGTGATAAACCGCACAAAACAGTGCGACGCACAAAATAGCGCGAGTGTCAACTGCAGAAAACTGTGCGACGCGCAAAATAACGCGAGTGATAAACTGCACAAAACAGTGCGACGCGCAAAATAGCGCGAGTGTGAACTGCACAAAAAAGTGCGACGTGCAAAATAGCGCGAGTGATAAACTGCACAAAATAGTGCGACGCACAAAATAGCGCGAGTGATAAACTGCCCAAAACACTGCGACGCGCAAAATAGAGCGAGTGATAAACTGCACAAAACAGTGCGACGCGCAAAATAGCGCGAGTGTGAACTGTACAAAACAGTGTGACGCGCAAAATAGCGCGAGTAATAAACTGCACAAAACAGTGCGACGCCCAAAATAGCGCGAGTGATAAACTACACAAAACAATGCGACGCGCAAAATAGCGCGAGTGATAAACTGCACAAAACAGTGCGACGCGCAAAATAGCGCGAGTGTGAACTGCACAAAACAGTGCGACGCGCAAAATAGCGCGAGTGATAAACTGCACAAAACAGTGCGACGCGCAACATAGCGCGAGTGTGAACTGCACAAAACCGTGCGATGCGCAAAATAACGCGAGTGTCAACTGCACAAAACTGTGCGAAGCGGAAAATAGCGCGAGTGATAAACCGCACAAAACAGTGCGACGCACAAAATAACGCGAGTGTCAACTGCACAAAACTGTGCGAAGCGGAAAATAGCGCGAGTGATAAACCGCACAAAACAGTGCGACGCACAAAATAGCGCGAGTGTCAACTGCACAAAACTGTGCGACGCGCAAAATAGGGCGAGTGATAAACCGCACAAAATAGTGCGACGAACAAAATAGCGCGAGTGTCAACTGCAGAAAACTGTGCGACGCGCAAAATAGCGCGAGTGATAAACTGCACAAAACAGTGCGACGCGCAAAATAGCGCGAGTGTCAACTGCACAAAACAGTGCGACGCGCAAAATAGCGCGAGTGTCAACTGCATAAAACAATGCGACGTGCAAAATAGCGCGAGTGATAAATTGCACAAAACAGTGCGACGCACGAAATAGCGCTAGTGATAAACTGCACAAAACACTGCGACGCGCAAAATAGCGCGAGTGATAAACTGCACAAAACAGTGCAACGCACAAAATAGTGCGAGTGATAAACTGCACAAAACAGTGCGACGCACAAAATGGCGCGAGTGTCAACTGCACAAAACTGTGCGACGCGCAACATAGCGCGAGTGATAAACCGCACAAAACAGTGCGACGTGCAAAATAGCGCGAGTGTCAACTGCACAAAACTGTGCGAAGCGGAAAATAGCGTGAGTGTCAACTGCACAAAACTGTGCGAAGCGGAAAATAGCGCGAGTGATAAACAGCACAAAACAGTGCGACGCGCAAAATAGCGCGAGTGTCAACTGCACAAAACTGTGCGAAGCGGAAAATAGCGCGAGTGATAAACAGTACAAAACAGTGCGACGCGCAAAATAGCGCGAGTGTCAACTGCACAAAACTGTGCGACGCGCAAAATAGGGCGAGTGATAAACCGCACAAAACAGTGCGACGCACAAAATAGCGCGAGTGTCACCTGCAGAAAACTGTGCGACGCGCAAAAAAGCGCGAGTGATAAACTGCACAAAACAGTGCGACGCGCAAAATAGCGCGAGTGTCAACTGCACAAAACAGTGCGACGCGCAAAATAGCGCGAGTGTCAACTGCATAAAACAATGCGACGTGCAAAATAGCGCAAGTGATAAATTGCACAAAACAGTGCGACGCACAAAATAGCGCTAGTGATAAACTGCACAAAACACTGCGACGCGCAAAATAGCGCGAGGGATAAACCGCACAAAACACTGCGAAGCGCAAAATAGCGCGAGTGTCAACTGCAGAAAACTGTGCGACGCGCAAAAAAGCGCGAGTGATAAACTGCACAAAATAGTGCGACGCGCAAAATAGCGCGAGTGTCAACTGCACAAAACAGTGCGACGCGCAAAATAGCGCGTGTGTCAACTGAATAAAACAATGCAACGTGCAAAATAGCGCGAGTGATAAATTGCACAAAACAGTGCGACGCACAAAATAGCGCTAGTGATAAACTGCACAAAACACTGCGACGCGCAAAATAGCGCGAGTGATAAACTGCACAAAACAGTGCGACGCGCAAAATAGTGCGACTGATAAACTGCACAAAACAGTGCGACGCGCAAAATGGCGCGAGTGTCAACTGCACAAAACTGTGCGAAGCGGAAAATAGCGCGAGTGATAAACAGCACAAAACAGTGCGACGCGCAAAATAGCGCGAGTGTCAACTGCACAAAACTGTGCGACGCGCAAAATAGGGCGAGTGATAAACCGCACAAAACAGTGCGACGCACAAAATAGCGCGAGTGTCAACTGTAGAAAACTGTGCGACGCGCAAAAAAGCGCGAGTGATAAACTGCACAAAACAGTGCGACGCGCAAAATAGCGCGAGTGTCAACTGCACAAAACAGTGCGACGCGCAAAATAGCGCGAGTGTCAACTGCAGAAAACAATGCGACGTGCAAAATAGCGCGAGTGATAAATTCCACAAAACAGTGCGACGCACAAAATAACGCTAGTGATAAACTGCACAAAACATTGCGACGCGCAAAATAGCGCGAGGGATAAACCGCACAAAACACTGCGACGCGCAAAATAGTGCGAGTGTCAGCTGCAGAAAACTGTGCGACGCGCAAAAAAGCGCAAGTGATAAACTGCACAAAACAGTGCGACGCGCAAAATAGCGCGAGTGTCAACTGCACAAAACAGTGCGACGCGCAAAATAGCGCGTGTGTCAACTGCATAAAACAATGCGACGTGCAAAATAGCGCGAGTGATAAATTGCACAAAACAGTGCGACGCACAAAATAGCGCTAGTGATAAACTGCACAAAACACTGGGACGCGCAAAATAGCGCGAGTGATAAACTGCACAAAACAGTGCGACGCGCAAAATAGTGCGACTGATAAACTACACAAAACAGTGCGACGCGCAAAATGGCGCGAGTGTCAACTGCACAAAACTGTGCGACGCGCAACATAGCGCGAGTGATAAACCGCACAAAACAGTGCGACGTGCAAAATAGCGCGAGTGTCAACTGCACAAAACTGTGCGAAGCGGGAAATAGCGCGAGTGATAAACAGCACAAAACAGTGCGACGCGCAAAATAGCGCGAGTGTCAACTGCACAAAACAGTGCGACGCGCAAAATAGCGCGAGTGTCAACTGCATAAAACAATGCGACGTGCAAAATAGCGAGAGTGATAAATTGCACAAAACAGTGCGACGCACAAAATAGCGCTAGTGATAAACTGCACAAAACACTGCGACGCGCAAAATAGCGCGAGGGATAAACCGCACAAAACACTGCGAAGCGCAAAATAGCGCGAGTGTCAACTGCAGAAAACTGTGCGACGCGCAAAAAAGCGCGAGTGATAAACTGCACAAAACAGTGCGACGCGCAAAATAGCGCGAGTGTCAACTGCACAAAACAGTGCGACGCGCAAAATAGCACGTGTGTCAACTGCATAAAGCAATGCGACGTGCAAAATAGCGCGAGTGATAAATTGCACAAGACAGTGCGACGCACAAAATAGCGCTAGTGATAAACTGCACAAAACACTGCGACGCGCAAAATAGCGCGAGTGATAAACTGCACAAAACAGTGCGACGGGCAAAACAGTGCGACAGATAAACTGCACAAAACAGTGCGACGCGCAAAATGGGGCGAGTGTCAACTGCACAAAACTGTGCGACGCGCAACATAGCGCGAGTGATAAACCGCACAAAACAGTGCGACGTGCAAAATAGCGCGAGTGTCAACTGCACAAAACTGTGCGAAGCGGAAAATAGCGCGAGTGATAAACAGCACAAAACAGTGCGACGCGCAAAATAGCGCGAGTGTCAACTGCACAAAACTGTGCGACGCGCAAAATAGGGCGAGTGATAAACCGCACAAAACAGTGCGACGCACAAAATAGCGCGAGTGTCAACTGCAGAAAACTGTGCGACGCGAAAAATAACGCGAGTGATAAACTGCACAAAACAGTGCGACGCGCAAAATAGCGCGAGTGTCAACTGCACAAAACAGTGCGACGGGCAAAATAGCGCGAGTGTGAACTGCACAAAACAGTGCGACGTGCAAAATAGCGCGAGTGATAAACTGCACAAAACAGTGCGACGCACAAAATAGCGCGAGTGATAAACTGCCCAAAACACTGCGACGCGCAAAATAGTGCGAGTGATAAACGGCACAAAACAGTGCGACGCGCAAAATAGCGCGAGTGTGAACTGCACAAAACAATGTGACGCGCAAAGTAGCGCGAGTAATAAACTGCACAAAACAGTGCGACGCCCAAAATAGTGCGAGTGATAAACTACACAAAACAATGCGACGCGCAAAATAGCGCGAGTGATAAACTGCACAAAACAGTGCGACGCGCAACATAGCGCGAGTGTGAACTGCACAAAACAGTGCGACGCGCAACATAGCGCGAGTGTGAACTGCACAAAACCGTGCGATGCGCAAAATAACGCGAGTGTCAACTGCGCAAAACTGTGCGAAGCGGAAAATAGCGCGAGTGATAAACCGCACAAAACAGTGCGACGCACAAAATAACGCGAGTGTCAACTGCACAAAACTGTGCGAAGCGGAAAATAGCGCGAGTGATAAACCGCACAAAACAGTGCGACGCACAAAATAGCGCGAGTGTCAACTGCACAAAACTGTGCGACGCGCAAAATAGGGCGAGTGATAAACCGCACAAAACTGTGCGACGAACAAAATAGCGCGAGTGTCAACTGCAGAAAACTGTGCGACGCGCAAAATAGCGCGAGTGATAAACTGCACAAAACAGTGCGACGCGCAAAATAGCGCGAGTGTCAACTGCACAAAACAGTGCGACGCGAAAAATAGCGCGAGTGTCAACTACATAAAACAATGCGACGTGCAAAATAGCGCGAGTGATAAAGTGCACAAAACAGTGCGACGCACAAAATAGCGCTAGTGATAAACTGCACAAAACACTGCGACGCGCAAAATAGCGCGAGTGATAAAATGCACAAAACAGTGCGACGCGCAAAATAGTGCGAGTGATAAACTGCACAAAACAGTGCGACGCGCAAAGTGGCGCGAGTGTCAACTGCACAAAACTGTGCGACGCGCAACATAGCGCGAGTGATAAACCGCACAAAGCAGTGCGACGTGCAAAACAGCGCGAGTGTCAACTGCACAAAATTGTGCGAAGCGGAAAATAGCGCGAGTGATAAACAGCACAAAACAGTGCGACGCGCAAAATAGCGCGAGTGTCAACTGCACAAAACTGTACGACGCGCAAAATAGGGCGAGTGATAAACCGCACAAAACAGTGCGACGCACAAAATAGCGCGAGTGTCAACTGTAGAAAACTGTGCGACGCGCAAAAAAGCGCGAGTGATAAACTGCACAAAACAGTGCGACGCGCAAAATAGCGCGAGTGTCAACTGCACAAAACAGTGCGACGCGCAAAATAGCGCGAGTGTCAACTGCAGAAAACAATGCGACGTGCAAAATAGCGCGAGTGATAAATTCCACAAAACAGTGCGACGCACAAAATAACGCTAGTGATAAACTGCACAAAACACTGCGACGCGCAAAATAGCGCGAGGGATAAACCGCACAAAACACTGCGACGCGCAAAATAGTGCGAGTGTCAACTGCAGAAAACTGTGCGACGCGCAAAAAAGCGCGAGTGATAAACTGCACAAAACAGTGCGACGCACAAAATAGCGCGAGTGTCAACTGCACAAAACAGTGCGACGCGCAAAATAGCGTGTGTGTGAACTGCATAAAACAATGCGACGTGCAAAATAGCGCGATTGATAAATTGCACAAAACCGTGCGACGCACAAAATAGCGCTAGTGATAAACTGCACAAAACACTGGGACGCGCAAAATAGCGCGAGTGATAAACTGCACAAAACAGTGCGACGCGCAAAATAGTGCGACTGATAAACTCCACAAAACAGTGCGACGCGCAAAATGGCGCGAGTGTCAACTGCACAAAACTGTGCGACGCGCAACATAGCGCGAGTGATAAACCGCACAAAACAGTGCGGCGTGCAAAATAGCGCGAGTGTCAACTGCACAAAACTGTGCGAAGAAGAAAATAGCGCGAGTGATAAACAGCACAAAACAGTGCGACGCGCAAAATAGCGCGAGTGTCAACTGCACAAAACAGTGCGACGCGCAAAATAGCGCGAGTGTCAACTGCATAAAACAATGCGACGTGCAAAATAGCGCGAGTGATAAATTGCACAAAACAGTGCGACGCACAAAATAGCGCTAGTGATAAACTGCACAAAACACTGCGACGCGCAAAATAGCGCGAGGTATAAACCGCACAAAACACTGCGAAGCGGAAAATAGCGCGAGTGTCAACTGCAGAAAACTGTGCGACGCGCAAAAAAGCGCGAGTGATAAACTACACAAAACAGTGCGACGCGCAAAATAGCGCGAGTGTCAACTGCACAAAACAGTGCGACGCGCAAAATAGCGCGTGTGTCAACTGCATAAAACAATGCGACGTGCAAAATAGCGCGAGTGATAAATTGCACAAAACAGTGCGACGCACAAAATAGTGCTAGTGATAAACTGCACAAAACACTGCGACGCGCAAAATAGCGCGAGTGATAAACTGCACAAAACAGTGCGACGGGCAAAACAGTGCGACTGATAAACTGCACAAAACGGTGCGACGCGCAAAATGGCGCGAGTGTCAACTGCACAAAACTGTGCGACGCGCAACATAGCGCGAGTGATAAACCGCACAAAACAGTGCGACGTGCAAAATAGGGCGAGTGATAAACCGCACAAAACAGTGCGACGCACAAAATAGCGCGAGTGTCAACTGCAGAAAACTGTGCGACGCGCAAAAAAGCGCGAGTGATAAACTGCACAAAACAGTGCGACGCGCAAAATAGCGCGAGTGTCAACTGCACAAAACAGTGCGACGCGCAAAATAGCGCGAGTGTCAACTACATAAAACAATGCGACGTGCAAAATAGCGCGAGTGATAAATTGCACAAAACAGTGCGACGCACAAAATAGCGCTAGTGATAAACTGCACCAAACACTGCGACGCGCAAAATAGCGCGAGTGATAAACTGCACAAAACAGTGCGACGCGCAAAATAGTGCGACTGATAAACTGCACAAAACAGTGCGACGCGCAAAATGGCGCGAGTGTCAACTGCACAAAACTGTGCGACGCACAAAATAGGGCGAGTGATAAACCGCACAAAACAGTGCGACGTGCAAAATAGCGCGAGTGTCAACTGCAGAAAACTGTGCGACGCGCAAAATAGCGCGCGTGATAAACTGCACAAAACAGTGCGACGCGCAAAATATCGCGAGTGTCAACTGCACAAAACAGTGCGACGCGCAAAATAGCGCGAGTGTCAACTGCATAAAACAATGCGACGTGCAAAATAGCGCGAGTGATAAATTGCACAAAACAGTGCGACGCACAAAATAGCGCTAGTGATAAACTGCACAAAACACTGCGACGCGCAAAATAGCGCGAGTGATAAACTGCACAAAACAGTGCGACGCGCAAAATAGTTCGAGTGATAAACTGCACAAAACAGTGCGACGCGCAAAATGGCGCGAGTGTCAACTGCACAAAACTGTGCGACGCGCAACATAGCGCGAGTGATAAACCGCACAAAACAGTACGACGTGCAAAATAGCGCGAGTTTCAACTGCACAAAACTGTGCGAAGCGGAAAATAGCGCGAGTGATAAACAGCACAAAACAGTGCGACGCGCAAAATAGCGCGAGTGTCAACTGCACAAAACTGTACGACGCGCAAAATAGGGCGAGTGATAAACCGCACAAAACAGTGCGACGCACAAAATAGCGCGAGTGTCAACTGCAGAAAACTGTGCGACGCGTAAAAAAGCGCGAGTGATAAACTGCACAAAACAGTGCGACTCGCAAAATAGCGCGAGTGTCAACTGCACAAAACAGTGCGATGCGCAAAATAGTGCGAGTGTCAACTGCATAAAACAATGCGACGTGCAAAATAGCGCGAGTGATAAATTGCACAAAACAGTGCGACGCACAAAATAGCGCTAGTGATAAACTGCACAAAACACTGCGACGCGCAAAATAGCGCGAGTGATAAACTGCACAAAACAGTGCGACGCGCAAAATAGTGCGACTGATAAACTGCACAAAACAGTGCGACGCGCAAAATGGCGCGAGTGTCAACTGCACAAAACTGTGCGACGCGCAACATAGCGCGAGTGATAAACCGCACAAAACAGTGCGACGTGCAAAATAGCGCGAGTGTCAACTGCACAAAACTGTGCGAAGCGGAAAATAGCGCGAGTGATAAACAGCACAAAACGGTGCGACGCGCAAAATAGCGCGAGTGTCAACTGCACAAAACTGTGCGACGTGCAAAATAAGGCGAGTGATAAACCGCACAAAACAGTGCGACGCACAAAATAGCGCGAGTGTCAACTGCAGAAAACTGTGCGACGCGCAAAATAACGCGAGTGATAAACTGCACAAAACAGTGCGACGCGCAAAATAGCGCGAGTGTCAACTGCACAAAACAGTGCGACGGGCAAAATAGCGCGAGTGTGAACTGCACAAAACAGTGCGACGTGCAAAATAGCGCGAGTGATAAACTGCACAAAACAGTGCGACGCACAAAATAGCGCGAGTGATAAACTGCCCAAAACACTGCGACGCGCAAAATAGAGCGAGTGATAAACTGCACAAAACAGTGCGACGCGCAAAATAGCGCGAGTGTGAACTGCACAAAACAGTGTGACGCGCAAAATAGCGCGAGTAATAAACTGCACAAAACAGTGCGACGCCCAAAATAGCGCGAGTGATAAACTACACAAAACAATGCGACGCGCAAAATAGCGCGAGTGATAAACTGCACAAAACAGTGCGACGCGCAAAATAGCGCGAGTGTGAACTGCACAAAACAGTGCGACGCGCAAAATAGCGCGAGTGATAAACTGCACAAAACAGTGCGACGCGCAACATAGCGCGAGTGTGAACTGCACAAAACCGTGCGATGCGCAAAATAACGCGAGTGTCAACTGCACAAAACTGTGCGAAGCGGAAAATAGCGCGAGTGATAAACCGCACAAAACAGTGCGACGCACAAAATAACGCGAGTGTCAACTGCACAAAACTGTGCGAAGCGGAAAATAGCGCGAGTGATAAACCGCACAAAACAGTGCGACGCACAAAATAGCGCGAGTGTCAACTGCACAAAACTGTGCGACGCGCAAAATAGGGCGAGTGATAAACCGCACAAAACAGTGCGACGAACAAAATAGCGCGAGTGTGAACTGCAGAAAACTGTGCGACGCGCAAAGTAGCGCGAGTGATAAACTGCACAAAACAGTGCGACGCGCAAAATAGCGCGAGTGTCAACTGCACAAAACAGTGCGACGCGCAAAATAGCGCGAGTGTCAACTGCATAAAACACTGCGACGTGCAAAATAGCGCGGGTGATAAATTGCACAAAACAGTGCGACGCACAAAATAGCGCTAGTGATAAACTGCACAAAACACTGCGACGCGCAAAACAGTGCGAGTGATAAACTGCACAAAACAGTGCGACGCGCAAAATGGCGCGAGTGTCAACTGCACAAGACTGTGCGACGCGCAACATAGCGCGAGTGATAAACCGCACAAAACAGTGCGACGTGCAAAATAGCGCGAGTGTAAACTGCACAAAACTGTGCGAAGCGGAAAATAGCGCGAGTGATAAACAGCACAAAACAGTGGGAGGCGCAAAATAGCGCGAGTGTCAACTGCACAAAACTGTGCGACGCGCAAAATAGCGCGAGTGTCAACTGCATAAAACAATGCGACGTGCAAAATAGCACGAGTGATAAATTGCACAAAACAGTGCGACGCACAAAATAGCGCTAGTGATAAACTGCACAAAACAGTGGGAGGCGCAAAATAGCGCGAGTGTCAACTGCAGAAAACTGTGCGACGCGCAAAAAAGCGCGAGTGATAAACAGCACAAAACAGTGCGACGCGCAAAATAACGCGAGTGTCAACTGCACAAAACAGTGCGACGCGCAAAATAGCGCGTGTGTCAACTGCATAAAACAATGCGACGTGCAAAATAGCGCGAGTGATAAATTGCACAAAACAGTGCGACGCACAAAATAGCGCTAGTGATAAACCGCACAAAACAGTGCGACGTGCAAAATAGCGCGAGTGTCAACTGCACAAAACTGTGCGAAGCGGAAAATAGCGCGAGTGATAAACAGCACAAAACAGTGCGACGCGCAAAATAGCGCGAGTGTCAACTGCACAAAATAGTGCGACGCGCAAAATAGCGCGAGTGTCAACTGCATAAAACAATGCGACGTGCAAAATAGCGCGAGTGATAAATTGCACAAAACAGTGCGACGCACAAAATAGTGCTAGTGATAAACTGCACAAAACACTGCGACGCGCAAAATAGCGCGACGGATAAACCGCACAAAACACTGCGAAGCGCAAAATAGCGCGAGTGTCAACTGCAGAAAACTGTGCGACGCGCAAAAAAGCGCGAGTGATAAAGTGCACAAAACAGTGCGACGCGCAAAATAGCGCGAGTGTCAACTGCACAAAACAGTGCGACGCGCAAAATAGCGCGTGTGTCAACTGCATAAAACAATGCGACGTGCAAAATAGCGCGAGTGATAAACAGCACAAAACGGTGCGACGCGCAAAATAGCGCGAGTGTCAACTGCACAAAACTGTGCGACGTGCAAAATAGGGCGAGTGATAAACCGCACAAAACTGTGCGACGCGCAAAATAGCGCGAGTGTCAACTGCAGAAAACTGTGCGACGCGCAAAATAGCGCGAGTGATAAACTGCACAAAACAGTGCGACGCGCAAAATAGCGCGAGTGTCAACTGCACAAAACAGTGCGACGGGCAAAATAGCGCGAGTGTGAACTGCACAAAACAGTGCGACGTGCAAAATAGCGCGAGTGATAAACTGCACAAAACAGTGCGACGCACAAAATAGCGCGAGTGATAAACTGCCCAAAACACTGCGACGCGCAAAATAGAGCGAGTGATAAACTGCACAAAACAGTGCGACGCGCAAAATAGCGCGAGTGTGAACTGCACAAAACAGTGTGACGCGCAAAATAGCGCGAGTAATAAACTGCACAAAACAGTGCGACGCCCAAAATAGCGCGAGTGATAAACTACACAAAACAATGCGACGCGCAAAATAGCGCGAGTGATAAACTGCACAAAACAGTGCGACGCGCAAAATAGCGCGAGTGTGAACTGCACAAAACAGTGCGACGCGCAAAATAGCGCGAGTGATAAACTCCACAAAACAGTGCGACGCGCAACATAGCGCGAGTGTGAACTGCACAAAACCGTGCGATGCGCAAAATAACGCGAGTGTCAACTGCACAAAACTGTGCGAAGCGGAAAATAGCGCGAGTGATAAACCGCACAAAACAGAGCGACGCACAAAATAACGCGAGTGTCAACTGCACAAAACTGTGCGAAGCGGAAAATAGCGCGAGTGATAAACCGCACAAAACAGCGCGACGCACAAAATAGCGCGAGTGTCAACTGCATAAAACTGTGCGACGCGCAAAATAGGGCGAGTGATAAACCGCACAAAACAGTGCGACGAACAAAATAGCGCGAGTGTCAACTGCAGAAAACTGTGCGACGCGCAAAATAGCGCGAGTGATAAACTGCACAAAACAGTGCGAAGCGCAAAATAGCGCGAGTGTCAACTGCAGAAAACAGTGCGACGCGCAAAATAGCGCGAGTGTCAACTGCATAAGACACTGCGACGTGCAAAATAGCGCGAGTGATAAATTGCACAAAACAGTGCGACGCACAAAATAGCGCTAGTGATAAACTGCACAAAACACTGCGACGCGCAAAACAGTGCGAGTGATAAACTGCACAAAACAGTGCGACGCGCAAAATGGCGCGAGTGTCAACTGCACAAAACTGTGCGACGCGCAACATAGCGCGAGTGATAAACCGCACAAAACAGTGCGACGTGCAAAATAGCGCGAGTGTCAACTGCACAAAACTGTGCGAAGCGGAAAATAGCGCGAGTGATAAACATCACAAAACAGTGCGATGCGCAAAATAGCGCGAGTGTCAACTGCACAAAACAGTGCGACGCGCAAAATAGCGCGAGTGTCAACTGCATAAAACAATGCGACGTGCAAAATAGCGCGAGTGATAAATTGCACCAAACAGTGCGACGCACAAAATAGCGCTGGTGATAAACTGCACAAAACACTGCGACGCGCAAAATAGCGCGAGGGATAAACCGCACAAAACACTGCGAAGCGCAAAATAGCGCGAGTGTCAACTGCAGAAAACTGTGCGACGCGCAAAAAAGCGCGAGTGATAAACTGCACAAAACAGTGCGACGCGCAAAATAGCGCGAGTGTCAACCGCAGAAAACTGTGCGACGCGCAAAAAAGCGCGAGTGATAAACTGCACAAAACAGTGCGACGCGCAAAATAGCGCGAGTGTCAACTGCACAAAACAGTGCGACGCGCAAAATAGCGTGTGTGTCAACTGCATAAAACAATGCGACGTGCAAAATAGCGCGAGTGATAAACTGCACAAAACTGTGCGAAGCGGAAAATAGCGCGAGTGATAAACAGCACAAAACGGTGCGACGCGCAAAATAGCGCGAGTGTCAACTGCACAAAACTGTGCGACGTGCAAAATAGGGCGAGTGATAAACCGCACAAAACTGTGCGACGCGCAAAATAGCGCGAGTGTCAACTGCAGAAAACTGTGCGACGCGCAAAATAGCGCGAGTGATAAACTGCACAAAACAGTGCGACGCGCAAAATAGCGCGAGTGTCAACTGCACAAAAGAGTGCGACGGGCAAAATAGCGCGAGTGTGAACTGCACAAAACAGTGCGACGTGCAAAATAGCGCGAGTGATAAACTGCACAAAACAGTGCGACGCACAAAATAGCGCGAGTGATAAACTGCCCAAAACACTGCGACGCGCAAAATAGAGCGAGTGATAAACTGCACAAAACAGTGCGACGCGCAAAATAGCGCGAGTGTGAACTGCACAAAACAGTGGGACGCGCAAAATAGCGCGAGTAATAAACTGCACAAAACAGTGCGACGCCCAAAATAGCGCGAGTGATAAACTACACAAAACAATGCGACGCGCAAAATAGCGCGAGTGATAAACTGCACAAAACAGTGCGACGCGCAAAATAGCGCGAGTGTGAACTGCACAAAACAGTGCGACGCGCAAAATAGCGCGAGTGATAAACTGCACAAAACAGTGCGACGCGCAACATAGCGCGAGTGTGAACTGCACAAAACCGTGCGATGCGCAAAATAACGCGAGTGTCAACTGCACAAAACTGTGCGAAGCGGAAAATAGCGCGAGTGATAAACCGCACAAAACAGTGCGACGCACAAAATAACGCGAGTGTCAACTGCACAAAACTGTGCGAAGCGGAAAATAGCGCGAGTGATAAACCGCACAAAACAGTGCGACGCACAAAATAGCGCGAGTGTCAACTGCATAAAACTGTGCGACGCGCAAAATAGGGCGAGTGATAAACCGCACAAAACAGTGCGACGAACAAAATAGCGCGAGTGTCAACTGCAGAAAACTGTGCGACGCGCAAAATAGCGCGAGTGATAAACTGCACAAAACAGTGCGACGCGCAAAATAGCGCGAGTGTCAACTGCACAAAACTGTGCGACGCGCAAAATAGCGCGAGTGTCAACTGCAGAAAACACTGCGACGTGCAAAATAGCGCGAGTGTCAACTGCAGAAAACTGTGCGACGCACAAAATAGCGCGCGTGATAAACTGCACAAAACACTACGACGCGCAAAACAGTGCGAGTGTCAACTGCACAAAACAGTGCGACGCGCAAAATGGCGCGAGTGTCAACCGCACAAAACTGTGCGACGCGCAACATAGCGCGAGTGATAAACCGCACAAAACATTGCGACGCACAAAATAGCGCTAGTGATAAACTGCACAAAACACTGCGACGCGCAAAATAGCGCGAGTGATAAACAGCACAAAACACTGCGACGCGCAAAATAGCGCGAGTGATGAACTGCACAAAACAGTGCGACGCGCAAAATAGCGCGAGTGTCAACTGCATAAAACTGTGCGACGCGCAACATAGCGCGAGTGATAAACCGCACAAAACAGTGCGACGCACAAAATAGCGCTAGTGATAAACTGCACAAAACACTGCGACGCGCAAAATAGCGCGAGGGATAAACCGCACAAAACACTGCGAAGCGCAAAATAGCGCGAGTGTCAACTGCAGAAAACTGTGCGACGCGCAAAAAAGCGCGAGTGATAAACTGCACAAAACAGTGCGACGCGCAAAATAGCGCGAGTGTCAACCGCAGAAAACTGTGCGACGCGCAAAATAGCGCGAGTGTCAACCGCAGAAAACGGTGCGACGCGCAAAAAAGCGCGAGTGATAAACTGCACAAAACAGTGCGACGCGCAAAATAGCGCGAGTGTCAACTGCACAAAACAGTGCGACGCGCAAAATAGCGTGTGTGTCAACTGCATAAAACAATGCGACGTGCAAAATAGCGCGAGTGATAAACTGCACAAAACTGTGCGAAGCGGAAAATAGCGCGAGTGATAAACAGCACAAAACGGTGCGACGCGCAAAATAGCGCGAGTGTCAACTGCACAAAACTGTGCGACGTGCAAAATAGGGCGAGTGATAAACCGCACAAAACAGTGCGACGCACAAAATAGCGCGAGTGTCAACTGCAGAAAACTGTGCGACGCGCAAAATAACGCGAGTGATAAACTGCACAAAACAGTGCGACGCGCAAAATAGCGCGAGTGTCAACTGCACAAAACAGTGCGACGGGCAAAATAGCGCGAGTGTGAACTGCACAAAACAGTGCGACGTGCAAAATAGCGCGAGTGATAAACTGCACAAAACAGTGCGACGCACAAAATAGCGCGAGTGATAAACTGCACAAAACAGTGCGACGCACAAAATAGCGCGAGTGATAAACTTCCCAAAACACTGCGACGCGCAAAATAGAGCGAGTGATAAACTGCACAAAACAGTGCGACGCGCAAAATAGCGCGAGTGTGAACTGCACAAAACAGTGTGACGCGCAAAATAGCGCGAGTAATAAACTGCACAAAACAGTGCGACGCCCAAAATAGCGCGAGTGATAAACTACACAAAACAATGCGACGCGCAAAATAGCGCGAGTGATAAACTACACAAAACAGTGCGACGCGCAAAATAGCGCGAGTGTGAACTGCACAAAACAGTGCGACGCGCAAAATAGCGCGAGTGATAAACTGCACAAAACAGTGCGACGCGCAACATAGCGCGAGTGTGAACTGCACAAAACCGTGCGATGCGCAAAATAACGCGAGTGTCAACTGCACAAAACTGTGCGAAGCGGAAAATAGCGCGAGTGATAAACCGCACAAAACAGTGCGACGCACAAAATAACGCGAGTGTCAACTGCACAAAACTGTGCGAAGCGGAAAATAGCGCGAGTGATAAACCGCACAAAACAGTGCGACGCACAAAATAGCGCGAGTGTCAACTGCATAAAACTGTGCGACGCGCAAAATAGGGCGAGTGATAAACCGCACAAAACAGTGCGACGAACAAAATAGCGCGAGTGTCAACTGCAGAAAACTGTGCGACGCGCAAAATAGCGCGAGTGATAAACTGCACAAAACAGTGCGACGCGCAAAATAGCGCGAGTGCCAACTGCACAAAACTGTGCGACGCGCAAAATAGCGCGAGTGTCAACTGCAGAAAACACTGCGACGTGCAAAATAGCGCGAGTGTCAACTGCAGAAAACTGTGCGACGCACAAAATAGCGCGCGTGATAAACTGCACAAAACACTACGACGCGCAAAACAGTGCGAGTGATAAACTGCACAAAACAGTGCGACGCGCAAAATGGCGCGAGTGTCAACTGCACAAAACTGTGCGACGCGCAACATAGCGCGAGTGATAAACCGCACAAAACATTGCGACGCACAAAATAGCGCTAGTGATAAACTGCACAAAACACTGCGACGCGCAAAATAGCGCGAGTGATAAACAGCACAAAACACTGCGACGCGCAAAATAGCGCGAGTGATAAACTGCACAAAACAGTGCGACGCGCAAAATAGCGCGAGTGTCAACTGCATAAAACTGTGCGACGCGCAACATAGCGCGAGTGATAAACCGCACAAAACAGTGCGACGCACAAAATAGCGCTAGTGATAAACTGCACAAAACACTGCGAAGCGGAAAATAGCGCGAGTGATAAACAGCACAAAACAGTGCGACGCGCAAAATAGCGCGAGTGTCAACTGCACAAAACTGTGCGACGCGCAAAATAGGGCGAGTGATAAACCGCACAAAACAGTGCGACGCACAAAATAGCGCGAGTGTCAACTGCAGAAAACTGTGCGACGCGCAAAAAAGCGCGAGTGATAAACTGTACAAAAGAGTGCGACGCGCAAAATAGCGAGAGTGTCAACTGCACAAAACAGTGCGACGCGCAAAATAGCGCGAGTGTCAACTACATAAAACAATGCGACGTGCAAAATAGCGCGAGTGATAAATTGCACAAAACAGTGCGACGCACAAAATAGCGCTAGTGATAAACTGCACAAAACACTGCGACGCGCAAAATAGCGCGAGTGATAAACTGCACAAAACAGTGCGACGCGCAAAATAGTGCGACTGATAAACTGCACAAAACAGTGCGACGCGCAAAATGGCGCGAGTGTCAACTGCACAAAACTGTGCGACGCGCAAAATAGGGCGAGTGATAAACCGCACAAAACAGTGCGACGTGCAAAATAGCGCGAGTGTCAACTGCAGAAAACTGTGCGACGCGCAAAATAGCGCGCGTGATAAACTGTACAAAACAGTGCGACGCGCAAAATATCGCGAGTGTCAACTGCACAAAACAGTGCGACGCGCAAAATAGCGCGATTGTCAACTGCATAAAACAATGCGACGTGCAAAATAGCGCGAGTGATAAATTGCACAAAACAGTGCGACGCACAAAATAGCGCTAGTGATAAACTGCACAAAACACTGCGACGCGCAAAATAGCGCGAGTGATAAACTGCACAAAACAGTGCGACGCGCAAAATAGTGCGAGTGATAAACTGCACAAAACAGTGCGACGCGCAAAATGGCGCGAGTGTCAACTGCACAAAACTGTGCGACGCGCAACATAGCGCGAGTGATAAACCGCACAAAACAGTGCGACGTGCAAAATAGCGCGAGTGTCAACTGCACAAAACTGTGCGAAGCGGAAAATAGCGCGAGTGATAAACAGCACAAAACAGTGCGACGCGCAAAATAGCGCGAGTGTCAACTGCACAAAACTGTGCGACGCGCAAAATAGGGCGAGTGATAAACCGCACAAAACAGTGCGACGCACAAAATAGCGCGAGTGTCAACTGTAGAAAACTGTGCGACGCGCAAAAAACCGCGAGTGATAAACTGCACAAAACAGTGCGACTCGCAAAATAGCGCGAGTGTCAACTGCACAAAACAGTGCGACGCGCAAAATAGTGCGAGTGTCAACTGCATAAAACAATGCGACGTGCAAAATAGCGCGAGTGATAAATTGCACAAAACAGTGCGACGCACAAAATAGCGCTAGTGATAAACTGCACAAAACACTGCGACGCGCAAAATAGCGCGAGTGATAAACTGCACAAAACAGTGCGACGCGTAAAATAGTGCGACTGATAAACTGCACAAAACAGTGCGACGCGCAAAATGGCGCGAGTGTCAACTGCACAAAACTGTGCGACGCGCAACATGGCGCGAGTGATAAACCGCACAAAACAGTGCGACGTGCAAAATAGCGCGAGTGTCAACTGCACAAAACTGTGCGAAGCGGAAAATAGCGCGAGTGATAAACAGCACAAAACGGTGCGACGCGCAAAATAGCGCGAGTGTCAACTGCACAAAACTGTGCGACGTGCAAAATAAGGCGAGTGATAAACCGCACAAAACAGTGCGACGCACAAAATAGCGCGAGTGTCAACTGCAGAAAACTGTGCGACGCGCAAAATAACGCGAGTGATAAACTGCACAAAACAGTGCGACGCGCAAAATAGCGCGAGTGTCAACTGCACAAAACAGTGCGACGGGCAAAATAGCGCGAGTGTGAACTGCACAAAACAGTGCGACGTGCAAAATAGCGCGAGTGATAAACTGCACAAAACAGTGCGACGCACAAAATAGCGCGAGTGATAAACTTCCCAAAACACTGCGACGCACAAAATAGAGCGAGTGATAAACTGCACAAAACAGTGCGACGCGCAAAATAGCGCGAGTGTGAACTGCACAAAACACTACGACGCGCAAAACAGTGCGAGTGTCAACTGCACAAAACAGTGCGACGCGCAAAATGGCGCGAGTGTCAACTGCACAAAACTGTGCGACGCGCAACATAGCGCGAGTGATAAACCGCACAAAACATTGCGACGCACAAAATAGCGCGAGTGATAAACTGCACAAAACACTGCGACGCGCAAAATAGCGCGAGTGATAAACAGCACAAAACACTGCGACGCGCAAAATAGCGCGGGTGATAAACTGCACAAAACAGTGCGACGCGCAAAATAGCGCGAGTGTCAACTGCATAAAACTGTGGGACGCGCAACATAGCGCGAGTGATAAACCGCACAAAACAGTGCGACGCACAAAATAGCGCGAGTGATAAACTGCACAAAACACTGCGAAGCGGAAAATAGCGCGAGTGATAAACAGCACAAAACAGTGCGACGCGCAAAATAGCGCGAGTGTCAACTGCACAAAACTGTGCGACGCGCAAAATAGGGCGAGTGATAAACCGCACAAAACAGTGCGACGCACAAAATAGCGCGAGTGTCAACTGCAGAAAACTGTGCGACGCGCAAAAAAGCGCGAGTGATAAACTGTACAAAAGAGTGCGACGCGCAAAATAGCGCGAGTGTCAACTGCACAAAACAGTGCGACGCGCAAAATAGCGCGAGTGTCAACTACATAAAACAATGCGACGTGCAAAATAGCGCGAGTGATAAATTGCACAAAACAGTGCGACGCACAAAATAGCGCTAGTGATAAACTGCACAAAACACTGCGACGCGCAAAATAGCGCGAGTGATAAACTGCACAAAACAGTGCGACGCGCAAAATAGTGCGACTGATAAACTGCACAAAACAGTGCGACGCGCAAAATGGCGCGAGTGTCAACTGCACAAAACTGTGCGACGCGCAAAATAGGGCGAGTGATAAACCGCACAAAACAGTGCGACGCACAAAATAGCGCGAGTGTCAACTGCAGAAAACTGTGCGACGCGCAAAAAAGCGCGAGTGATAAACTGCACAAAACAGTGCGACTCGCAAAATAGCGCGAGTGTCAACTGCACAAAACAGTGCGACGCGCAAAATAGTGCGAGTGTCAACTGCATAAAACAATGCGACGTGCAAAATAGCGTGAGTGATAAAGTGCACAAAACAGTGCGACGCACAAAATAGCGCTAGTGATAAACTGCACAAAACACTGCGACGCGCAAAATAGCGCGAGTGATAAACTGCACAAAACAGTGCGACGCGCAAAATAGTGCGACTGATAAACTGCACAAAACAGTGCGACGCGCAAAATGGCGCGAGTGTCAACTGCACAAAACTGTGCGACGCGCAACATGGCGCGAGTGATAAACCGCACAAAACAGTGCGACGTGCAAAATCGCGCGAGTGTCAACTGCACAAAACTGTGCGAAGCGGAAAATAGCGCGAGTGATAAACAGCACAAAACGGTGCGACGCGCAAAATAGCGCGAGTGTCAACTGCACAAAACTGTGCGACGTGCAAAATAAGGCGAGTGATAAACCGCACAAAACAGTGCGACGCACAAAATAGCGCAAGTGTCAACTGCAGAAAACTGTGCGACGCGCAAAATAACGCGAGTGATAAACTGCACAAAACAGTGCGACGCGCAAAATAGCGCGAGTGTCAACTGCACAAAACAGTGCGACGGGCAAAATAGCGCGAGTGTGAACTGCACAAAACAGTGCGACGTGCAAAATAGCGCGAGTGATAAACTGCACAAAACAGTGCGACGCACAAAATAGCGCGAGTGATAAACTTCCCAAAACACTGCGACGCGCAAAATAGAGCGAGTGATAAACTGCACAAAACAGTGCGACGCGCAAAATAGCGCGAGTGTGAACTGCACAAAACAGTGTGACGCGCAAAATAGCGCGAGTAATAAACTGCACAAAACAATGCGACGCCCAAAATAGCGCGAGTGATAAACTGCACAAAACAGTGCGACGCGCAAAATAGCGCGAGTGTGAACTGCACAAAACAGTGCGACGCGCAAAATAGCGCGAGTGATAAACTGCACAAAACAGTGCGACGCGCAACATAGCGCGAGTGTGAACTGCACAAAACCGTGCGATGCGCAAAATAACGCGAGTGTCAACTGCACAAAACTGTGCGAAGCGGAAAATAGCGCGAGTGATAAACCGCACAAAACAGTGCGACGCACAAAATAACGCGAGGGTCAACTGCACAAAACTGTGCGAAGCGGAAAATAGCGCGAGTGATAAACCGCACAAAAACAGTGCGACGCACAAAATAGCGCGAGTGTCAACTGCATAAAACTGTGCGACGCGCAAAATAGGGCGAGTGATAAACCGCACAAAACAGTGCGACGAACAAAATAGCGCGAGTGTGAACTGCAGAAAACTGTGCGACGCGCAAAATAGCGCGAGTGATAAACTGCACAAAACAGTGCGACGCGCAAAATAGCGCGAGTGTCAACTGCACAAAACAGTGCGACGCGCAAAATAGCGCGAGTGTCAACTGCATAAAACACTGCGACGTGCAAAATAGCGCGGGTGATAAATTGCACAAAACAGTGCGACGCACAAAATAGCGCTAGTGATAAACTGCACAAAACACTGCGACGCGCAAAACAGTGCGAGTGATAAACTGCACAAAACAGTGCGACGCGCAAAATGGCGCGAGTGTCAACTGCACAAAACAGTGCGACGCGCAACATAGCGCGAGTGTGAACTGCACAAAACCGTGCGATGCGCAAAATAACGCGAGTGTCAACTGCACAAAACTGTGCGAAGCGGAAAATAGCGCGAGTGATAAACCGCACAAAACAGTGCGACGCACAAAATAACGCGAGTGTCAACTGCACAAAACTGTGCGAAGCGGAAAATAGCGCGAGTGATAAACCGCACAAAACAGTGCGACGCACAAAATAGCGCGAGTGTCAACTGCATAAAACTGTGCGACGCGCAAAATAGGGCGAGTGATAAACCGCACAAAACAGTGCGACGAACAAAATAGCGCGAGTGTCAACTGCAGAAAACTGTGCGACGCGCAAAATAGCGCGAGTGATAAACTGCACAAAACAGTGCGACGCGCAAAATAGCGCGAGTGTCAACTGCACAAAACTGTGCGACGCGCAAAATAGCGCGAGTGTCAACTGCAGAAAACACTGCGACGTGCAAAATAGCGCGAGTGTCAACTGCAGAAAACTGTGCGACGCACAAAATAGCGCGCGTGATAAACTGCACAAAACACTACGACGCGCAAAACAGTGCGAGTGTCAACTGCACAAAACAGTGCGACGCGCAAAATGGCGCGAGTGTCAACCGCACAAAACTGTGCGACGCGCAACATAGCGCGAGTGATAAACCGCACAAAACATTGCGACGCACAAAATAGCGCTAGTGATAAACTGCACAAAACACTGCGACGCGCAAAATAGCGCGAGTGATAAACAGCACAAAACACTGCGACGCGCAAAATAGCGCGAGTGATGAACTGCACAAAACAGTGCGACGCGCAAAATAGCGCGAGTGTCAACTGCATAAAACTGTGCGACGCGCAACATAGCGCGAGTGATAAACCGCACAAAACAGTGCGACGCACAAAATAGCGCTAGTGATAAACTGCACAAAACACTGCGAAGCGGAAAATAGCGCGAGTGATAAACAGCACAAAACAGTGCGACGCGCAAAATAGCGCGAGTGTCAACTGCACAAAACTGTGCGACGCGCAAAATAGGGCGAGTGATAAACCGCACAAAACAGTGCGACGCACAAAATAGCGCGAGTGTCAACTGCAGAAAACTGTGCGACGCGCAAAAAAGCGCGAGTGATAAACTGTACAAAACAGTGCGACGCGCAAAATAGCGCGAGTGTCAACTACATAAAACAATGCGACGTGCAAAATAGCGCGAGTGATAAATTGCACAAAACAGTGCGACGCACAAAATAGCGCTAGTGATAAACTGCACAAAACACTGCGACGCGCAAAATAGCGCGAGTGATAAACTGCACAAAACAGTGCGACGCGCAAAATAGTGCGACTGATAAACTGCACAAAACAGTGCGACGCGCAAAATGGCGCGAGTGTCAACTGCACAAAACTGTGCGACGCGCAAAATAGGGCGAGTGATAAACCGCACAAAACAGTGCGACGTGCAAAATAGCGCGAGTGTCAACTGCAGAAAACTGTGCGACGCGCAAAATAGCGCGCGTGATAAACTGCACAAAACAGTGCGACGCGCAAAATATCGCGAGTGTCAACTGCACAAAACAGTGCGACGCGCAAAATAGCGCGAGTGTCAACTGCATAAAACAATGCGACGTGCAAAATAGCGCGAGTGATAAATTGCACAAAACAGTGCGACGCACAAAATAGCGCTAGTGATAAACTGCACAAAACACTGCGACGCGCAAAATAGCGCGAGTGATAAACTGCACAAAACAGTGCGACGCGCAAAATAGTGCGAGTGATAAACTGCACAAAACAGTGCGACGCGCAAAATGGCGTGAGTGTCAACTGCACAAAACTGTGCGACGCGCAACATAGCGCGAGTGATAAACCGCACAAAACAGTGCGACGTGCAAAATAGCGCGAGTGTCAACTGCACAAAACTGTGCGAAGCGGAAAATAGCGCGAGTGATAAACAGCACAAAACAGTGCGACGCGCAAAATAGCGCGAGTGTCAACTGCACAAAACTGTGAGACGCGCAAAATAGGGCGAGTGATAAACCGCACAAAACAGTGCGACGCACAAAATAGCGCGAGTGTCAACTGCAGAAAACTGTGCGACGCGCAAAAAAGCGCGAGTGATAAACTGCACAAAACAGTGCGACTCGCAAAATAGCGCGAGTGTCAACTGCACAAAACCGTGCGACCCGCAAAATAGTGCGAGTGTCAACTGCATAAAACAATGCGACGTGCAAAATAGCGCGAGTGATAAATTGCACAAAACAGTGCGACGCACAAAATAGCGCTAGTGATAAACTGCACAAAACACTGCGACGCGCAAAATAGCGCGAGTGATAAACTGCACAAAACAGTGCGACGCGCAAAATAGTGCGACTGATAAACTGCACAAAACAGTGCGACGCGCAACATGGCGCGAGTGATAAACCGCACAAAACAGTGCGACGTGCAAAATAGCGCGAGTGTCAACTGCACAAAACTGTGCGAAGCGGAAAATAGCGCGAGTGATAAACAGCACAAAACGGTGCGACGCGCAAAATAGCGCGAGTGTCAACTGCACAAAACTGTGCGACGTGCAAAATAAGGCGAGTGATAAACCGCACAAAACAGTGCGACGCACAAAATAGCGCGAGTGTCAACTGCAGAAAACTGTGCGACGCGCAAAATAACGCGAGTGATAAACTGCACAAAACAGTGCGACGCGCAAAATAGCGCGAGTGTCAACTGCACAAAACAGTGCGACGGGCAAAATAGCGCGAGTGTGAACTGCACAAAACAGTGCGACGTGCAAAATAGCGCGAGTGATAAACTGCACAAAACAGTGCGACGCACAAAATAGCGCGGGTGATAAACTTCCCAAAACACTGCGACGCGCAAAATAGAGCGAGTGATAAACTGCACAAAACAGTGCGACGCGCAAAATAGCGCGAGTGTGAACTGCACAAAACAGTGTGACGCGCAAAATAGCGCGAGTAATAAACTGCACAAAACAGTGCGACGCCCAAAATAGCGCGAGTGATAAACTACACAAAACAATGCGACGCGCAAAATAGCGCGAGTGATAAACTGCACAAAACAGTGCGACGCGCAAAATAGCGCGAGTGTGAACTGCACAAAACAGTGCGACGCGCAAAATAGCGCGAGTGATAAACTGCACAAAACAGTGCGACGCGCAACATAGCGCGAGTGTGAACTGCACAAAACCGTGCGATGCGCAAAATAACGCGAGTGTCAACTGCACAAAACTGTGCGAAGCGGAAAATAGCGCGAGTGATAAACCGCACAAAACAGTGCGACGCACAAAATAACGCGAGTGTCAACTGCACAAAACTGTGCGAAGCGGAAAATAGCGCGAGTGATAAACCGCACAAAACAGTGCGACGCACAAAATAGCGCGAGTGTCAACTGCATAAAACTGTGCGACGCGCAAAATAGGGCGAGTGATAAACCGCACAAAACAGTGCGACGAACAAAATAGCGCGAGTGTCAACTGCAGAAAACTGTGCGACGCGCAAAATAGCGCGAGTGATAAACTGCACAAAACAGTGCGACGCGCAAAATAGCGCGAGTGTCAACTGCACAAAACTGTGCGACGCGCAAAATAGCGCGAGTGTCAACTGCAGAAAACACTGCGACGTGCAAAATAGCGCGGGTGTCAACTGCAGAAAACTGTGCGACGCACAAAATAGCGCGCGTGATAAACTGCACAAAACACTACGACGCGCAAAACAGTGCGAGTGTCAACTGCACAAAACAGTGCGACGCGCAAAATGGCGCGAGTGTCAACCGCACAAAACTGTGCGACGCGCAACATAGCGCGAGTGATAAACCGCACAAAACATTGCGACGCACAAAATAGCGCTAGTGATAAACTGCACAAAACACTGCGACGCGCAAAATAGCGCGAGTGATAAACAGCACAAAACACTGCGACGCGCAAAATAGCGCGAGTGATGAACTGCACAAAACAGTGCGACGCGCAAAATAGCGCGAGTGTCAACTGCATAAAACTGTGCGACGCGCAACATAGCGCGAGTGATAAACCGCACAAAACAGTGCGACGCACAAAATAGCGCTAGTGATAAACTGCACAAAACACTGCGAAGCGGAAAATAGCGCGAGTGATAAACAGCACAAAACAGTGCGATGCGCAAAATAGCGCGAGTGTCAACTGCACAAAACTGTGCGACGCGCAAAATAGGGCGAGTGATAAACCGCACAAAACAGTGCGACGCACAAAATAGCGCGAGTGTCAACTGCAGAAAACTGTGCGACGCGCAAAAAAGCGCGAGTGATAAACTGTACAAAACAGTGCGACGCGCAAAATAGCGCGAGTGTCAACTACATAAAACAATGCGACGTGCAAAATAGCGCGAGTGATAAATTGCACAAAATAGTGCGACGCACAAAATAGCGCTAGTGATAAACTGCACAAAACACTGCGACGCGCAAAATAGCGCGAGTGATAAACTGCACAAAACAGTGCGACGCGCAAAATAGTGCGACTGATAAACTGCACAAAACAGTGCGACGCGCAAAATGGCGCGAGTGTCAACTGCACAAAACTGTGCGACGCGCAAAATAGGGCGAGTGATAAACCGCACAAAACAGTGCGACGTGCAAAATAGCGCGAGTGTCAACTGCAGAAAACTGTGCGACGCGCAAAATAGCGCGCGTGATAAACTGCACAAAACAGTGCGACGCGCAAAATATCGCGAGTGTCAACTGCACAAAACAGTGCGACGCGCAAAATAGCGCGAGTGTCAACTGCATAAAACAATGCGACGTGCAAAATAGCGCGAGTGATAAATTGCACAAAACAGTGCGACGCACAAAATAGCGCTAGTGATAAACTGCACAAAACACTGCGACGCGCAAAATAGCGCGAGTGATAAACTGCACAAAACAGTGCGACGCGCAAAATAGTGCGAGTGATAAACTGCACAAAACAGTGCGACGCGCAAAATGGCGTGAGTGTCAACTGCACAAAACTGTGCGACGCGCAACATAGCGCGAGTGATAAACCGCACAAAACAGTGCGACGTGCAAAATAGCGCGAGTGTCAACTGCACAAAACTGTGCGAAGCGGAAAATAGCGCGAGTGATAAACAGCACAAAACAGTGCGACGCGCAAAATAGCGCGAGTGTCAACTGCACAAAACTGTGAGACGCGCAAAATAGGGCGAGTGATAAACCGCACAAAACAGTGCGACGCACAAAATAGCGCGAGTGTCAACTGCAGAAAACTGTGCGACGCGCAAAAAAGCGCGAGTGATAAACTGCACAAAACAGTGCGACTCGCAAAATAGCGCGAGTGTCAACTGCACAAAACCGTGCGACCCGCAAAATAGTGCGAGTGTCAACTGCATAAAACAATGCGACGTGCAAAATAGCGCGAGTGATAAATTGCACAAAACAGTGCGACGCACAAAATAGCGCTAGTGATAAACTGCACAAAACACTGCGACGCGCAAAATAGCGCGAGTGATAAACTGCACAAAACAGTGCGACGCGCAAAATAGTGCGACTGATAAACTGCACAAAACAGTGCGACGCGCAACATGGCGCGAGTGATAAACCGCACAAAACAGTGCGACGTGCAAAATAGCGCGAGTGTCAACTGCACAAAACTGTGCGAAGCGGAAAATAGCGCGAGTGATAAACAGCACAAAACGGTGCGACGCGCAAAATAGCGCGAGTGTCAACTGCACAAAACTGTGCGACGTGCAAAATAAGGCGAGTGATAAACCGCACAAAACAGTGCGACGCACAAAATAGCGCGAGTGTCAACTGCAGAAAACTGTGCGACGCGCAAAATAACGCGAGTGATAAACTGCACAAAACAGTGCGACGCGCAAAATAGCGCGAGTGTCAACTGCACAAAACAGTGCGACGGGCAAAATAGCGCGAGTGTGAACTGCACAAAACAGTGCGACGTGCAAAATAGCGCGAGTGATAAACTGCACAAAACAGTGCGACGCACAAAATAGCGCGGGTGATAAACTTCCCAAAACACTGCGACGCGCAAAATAGAGCGAGTGATAAACTGCACAAAACAGTGCGACGCGCAAAATAGCGCGAGTGTGAACTGCACAAAACAGTGTGACGCGCAAAATAGCGCGAGTAATAAACTGCACAAAACAGTGCGACGCCCAAAATAGCGCGAGTGATAAACTACACAAAACAATGCGACGCGCAAAATAGCGCGAGTGATAAACTGCACAAAACAGTGCGACGCGCAAAATAGCGCGAGTGTGAACTGCACAAAACAGTGCGACGCGCAAAATAGCGCGAGTGATAAACTGCACAAAACAGTGCGACGCGCAACATAGCGCGAGTGTGAACTGCACAAAACCGTGCGATGCGCAAAATAACGCGAGTGTCAACTGCACAAAACTGTGCGAAGCGGAAAATAGCGCGAGTGATAAACCGCACAAAACAGTGCGACGCACAAAATAATGCGAGTGTCAACTGCACAAAACTGTGCGAAGCGGAAAATAGCGCGAGTGATAAACCGCACAAAACAGTGCGACGCACAAAATAGCGCGAGTGTCAACTGCATAAAACTGTGCGACGCGCAAAATAGGGCGAGTGATAAACCGCACAAAACAGTGCGACGAACAAAATAGCGCGAGTGTGAACTGCAGAAAACTGTGCGACGCGCAAAATAGCGCGAGTGATAAACTGCACAAAACAGTGCGACGCGCAAAATAGCGCGAGTGTCAACTGCACAAAACAGTGCGACGCGCAAAATAGCGCGAGTGTCAACTGCATAAAACACTGCGACGTGCAAAATAGCGCGGGTGATAAATTGCACAAAACAGTGCGACGCACAAAATAGCGCTAGTGATAAACTGCACAAAACACTGCGACGCGCAAAACAGTGCGAGTGATAAACTGCACAAAACAGTGCGACGCGCAAAATGGCGCGAGTGTCAACTGCACAAAACTGTGCGACGCGCAACATAGCGCGAGTGATAAACCGCACAAAACAGTGCGACGTGCAAAATAGCGCGAGTGTAAACTGCACAAAACTGTGCGAAGCGGAAAATAGCGCGAGTGATAAACAGCACAAAACAGTGCGACGCGCAAAATAGCGCGAGTGTCAACTGCACAAAACAGTGCGACACGCAAAATAGCGCGAGTGTCAACTGCATAAAACAATGCGACGTGCAAAATAGCGCGAGTGATAAATTGCACAAAACAGTGCGACGCACAAAATAGCGCTAGTGATAAACTGCACAAAACACTGCGACGCGCAAAATAGCGCGAGGGATAAACCGCACAAAACACTGCGAAGCGCAAAATAGCGCGAGTGTCAACTGCAGAAAACTGTGCGACGCGCAAAAAAGCGCGAGTGATAAACTGCACAAAACAGTGCGACGCGCAAAATAACGCGAGTGTCAACTGCACAAAACAGTGCGACGCGCAAAATAGCGCGTGTGTCAACTGCATAAAACAATGCGACGTGCAAAATAGCGCGAGTGATAAATTGCACAAAACAGTGCGACGCACAAAATAGCGCTAGTGAGAAACTGCACAAAACACTGCGACGCGCAAAATAGCGCGAGTGATAAACTGCACAAAACAGTGCGACGCGCAAAATAGCGCGAGTGTCAACTGCACAAAACAGTGCGACGGGCAAAATAGCGCGAGTGTGAACTGCACAAAACAGTGCGACGTGCAAAATAGCGCGAGTGATAAACTGCACAAAACAGTGCGACGCACAAAATAGCGCGGGTGATAAACTTCCCAAAACACTGCGACGCGCAAAATAGAGCGAGTGATAAACTGCACAAAACAGTGCGACGCGCAAAATAGCGCGAGTGTGAACTGCACAAAACAGTGTGACGCGCAAAATAGCGCGAGTAATAAACTGCACAAAACAGTGCGACGCCCAAAATAGCGCGAGTGATAAACTACACAAAACAATGCGACGCGCAAAATAGCGCGAGTGATAAACTGCACAAAACAGTGCGACGCGCAAAATAGCGCGAGTGTGAACTGCACAAAACAGTGCGACGCGCAAAATAGCGCGAGTGATAACCTGCACAAAACAGTGCGACGCGCAACATAGCGCGAGTGTGAACTGCACAAAACCGTGCGATGCGCAAAATAACGCGAGTGTCAACTGCACAAAACTGTGCGAAGCGGAAAATAGCGCGAGTGATAAACCGCACAAAACAGTGCGACGCACAAAATAATGCGAGTGTCAACTGCACAAAACTGTGCGAAGCGGAAAATAGCGCGAGTGATAAACCGCACAAAACAGTGCGACGCACAAAATAGCGCGAGTGTCAACTGCATAAAACTGTGCGACGCGCAAAATAGGGCGAGTGATAAACCGCACCAAACAGTGCGACGAACAAAATAGCGCGAGTGTGAACTGCAGAAAACTGTGCGACGCGCAAAATAGCGCGAGTGATAAACTGCACAAAACAGTGCGACGCGCAAAATAGCGCGAGTGTCAACTGCACAAAACAGTGCGACGCGCAAAATAGCGCGAGTGTCAACTGCATAAAACACTGCGACGTGCAAAATAGCGCGGGTGATAAATTGCACAAAACAGTGCGACGCACAAAATAGCGCTAGTGATAAACTGCACAAAACACTGCGACGCGCAAAACAGTGCGAGTGATAAACTGCACAAAACAGTGCGACGCGCAAAATGGCGCGAGTGTCAACTGCACAAAACTGTGCGACGCGCAACATAGCGCGAGTGATAAACCGCACAAAACAGTGCGACGTGCAAAATAGCGCGAGTGTAAACTGCACAAAACTGTGCGAAGCGGAAAATAGCGCGAGTGATAAACAGCACAAAACAGTGCGACGCGCAAAATAGCGCGAGTGTCAACTGCACAAAACAGTGCGACGCGCAAAATAGCGCGAGTGTCAACTGCATAAAACAATGCGACGTGCAAAATAGCGCGAGTGATAAATTGCACAAAACAGTGCGACGCACAAAATAGCGCTAGTGATAAACTGCACAAAACACTGCGACGCGCAAAATAGCGCGAGGGATAAACCGCACAAAACACTGCGAAGCGCAAAATAGCGCGAGTGTCAACTGCAGAAAACTGTGCGACGCGCAAAAAAGCGCGAGTGATAAACTGCACAAAACAGTGCGACGCGCAAAATAACGCGAGTGTCAACTGCACAAAACAGTGCGACGCGCAAAATAGCGCGTGTGTCAACTGCATAAAACAATGCGACGTGCAAAATAGCGCGAGTGATAAATTGCACAAAACAGTGCGACGCACAAAATAGCGCTAGTGAGAAACTGCACAAAACACTGCGACGCGCAAAATAGCGCGAGTGATAAACTGCACAAAACAGTGCGACGCGCAAAATCGTGCGACTGATAAACTGCACAAAACAGTGCGACGCGCAAAATGGCGCGAGTGTCAACTGCACAAAACTGTGCGACGCGCAACACAGCGCGAGTGATAAACCGCACAAAACAGTGCGACGTGCAAAATAGCGCGAGTGTCAACTGCACAAAACTGTGCGAAGCGGAAAAGAGCGCGAGTGATAAACAGCACAAAACGGTGCGACGCGCAAAATAGCGCGAGTGTCAACTGCACAAAACTGTGCGACGTGCAAAATAGGGCGAGTGATAAACCGCACAAAATAATGCGACGCACAAAATAGCGCGAGTGTCAACTGCAGAAAACTGTGCGACGCGCAAAATAACGCGAGTGATAAACTGGACAAAACAGTGCGACGCGCAAAATAGCGCGAGTGTCAACTGCACAAAACAGTGCGACGGGCAAAATAGCGCGAGTGTGAACTGCACAAAACAGTGCGACGTGCAAAATAGCGCGAGTGATAAACTCCACAAAACAATGCGACGCGCAAAATAGCGCGAGTGATAAACTGCACAAAACAGTGCGACGCGCAAAATAGCGCGAGTGTGAACTGCACAAAACAGTGCGACGCGCAAAATAGCGCGAGTGATAAACTGCACAAAACAGTGCGACGCGCAACATAGCGCGAGTGTGAACTGCACAAAACCGTGCGATGCGCAAAATAACGCGAGTGTCAACTGCACAAAACTGTGCGAAGCGGAAAATAGCGCGAGTGATAAACCGCACAAAACAGTGCGACGCACAAAATAACGCGAGTGTCAACTGCACAAAACTGTGCGAAGCGGAAAATAGCGCGAGTGATAAACCGCACAAAACAGTGCGACGCACAAAATAGCGCGAGTGTCAACTGCATAAAACTGTGCGACGCGCAAAATAGGGCGAGTGATAAACCGCACAAAACAGTGCGACGAACAAAATAGCGCGAGTGTCAACTGCAGAAAACTGTGCGACGCGCAAAATAGCGCGAGTGATAAACTGCACAAAACAGTGCGACGCGCAAAATAGCGCGAGTGTCAACTGCACAAAACAGTGCGACGCGCAAAATAGCGCGAGTGTCAACTGCATAAAACACTGCGACGTGCAAAATAGCGCGAGTGATAAATTGCACAAAACAGTGCGACGCACAAAATAGCGCTAGTGATAAACTGCACAAAACACTGCGACGCGCAAAACAGTGCGAGTGATAAACTGCACAAAACAGTGCGACGCGCAAAATGGCGCGAGTGTCAACTGCACAAAACTGTGCGACGCGCAACATAGCGCGAGTGATAAACCGCACAAAACAGTGCGACGTGCAAAATAGCGCGAGTGTAAACTGCACAAAACTGTGCGAAGCGGAAAATAGCGCGAGTGATAAACAGCACAAAACAGTGGGACGCGCAAAATAGCGCGAGTGTCAACTGCACAAAACAGTGCGACGCGCAAAATAGCGCGGGTGTCAACTGCATAAAACAATGCGACGTGCAAAATAGCGCGAGTGATAAATTGCACAAAACAGTGCGACGCACAAAATAGCGCTAGTGATAAACTGCACAAAACACTGCGACGCGCAAAACAGTGCGAGTGATAAACTGCACAAAACAGTGCGACGCGCAAAATGGCGCGAGTGTCAACTGCACAAAACTGTGCGACGCGCAACATAGCGCGAGTGATAAACCGCACAAAACAGTGCGACGTGCAAAATAGCGCGAGTGTAAACTGCACAAAACTGTGCGAAGCGGAAAATAGCGCGAGTGATAAACAGCACAAAACAGTGCGACGCGCAAAATAGCGCGAGTGTCAACTGCACAAAACAGTGCGACACGCAAAATAGCGCGAGTGTCAACTGCATAAAACAATGCGACGTGCAAAATAGCGCGAGTGATAAATTGCACAAAACAGTGCGACGCACAAAATAGCGCTAGTGATAAACTGCACAAAACACTGCGACGCGCAAAATAGCGCGAGGGATAAACCGCACAAAACACTGCGAAGCGCAAAATAGCGCGAGTGTCAACTGCAGAAAACTGTGCGACGCGCAAAAAAGCGCGAGTGATAAACTGCACAAAACAGTGCGACGCGCAAAATAACGCGAGTGTCAACTGCACAAAACAGTGCGACGCGCAAAATAGCGCGTGTGTCAACTGCATAAAACAATGCGACGTGCAAAATAGCGCGAGTGATAAATTGCACAAAACAGTGCGACGCACAAAATAGCGCTAGTGAGAAACTGCACAAAACACTGCGACGCGCAAAATAGCGCGAGTGATAAACTGCACAAAACAGTGCGACGCGCAAAATAGCGCGAGTGTCAACTGCACAAAACAGTGCGACGGGCAAAATAGCGCGAGTGTGAACTGCACAAAACAGTGCGACGTGCAAAATAGCGCGAGTGATAAACTGCACAAAACAGTGCGACGCACAAAATAGCGCGGGTGATAAACTTCCCAAAACACTGCGACGCGCAAAATAGAGCGAGTGATAAACTGCACAAAACAGTGCGACGCGCAAAATAGCGCGAGTGTGAACTGCACAAAACAGTGTGACGCGCAAAATAGCGCGAGTAATAAACTGCACAAAACAGTGCGACGCCCAAAATAGCGCGAGTGATAAACTACACAAAACAATGCGACGCGCAAAATAGCGCGAGTGATAAACTGCACAAAACAGTGCGACGCGCAAAATAGCGCGAGTGTGAACTGCACAAAACAGTGCGACGCGCAAAATAGCGCGAGTGATAACCTGCACAAAACAGTGCGACGCGCAACATAGCGCGAGTGTGAACTGCACAAAACCGTGCGATGCGCAAAATAACGCGAGTGTCAACTGCACAAAACTGTGCGAAGCGGAAAATAGCGCGAGTGATAAACCGCACAAAACAGTGCGACGCACAAAATAATGCGAGTGTCAACTGCACAAAACTGTGCGAAGCGGAAAATAGCGCGAGTGATAAACCGCACAAAACAGTGCGACGCACAAAATAGCGCGAGTGTCAACTGCATAAAACTGTGCGACGCGCAAAATAGGGCGAGTGATAAACCGCACCAAACAGTGCGACGAACAAAATAGCGCGAGTGTGAACTGCAGAAAACTGTGCGACGCGCAAAATAGCGCGAGTGATAAACTGCACAAAACAGTGCGACGCGCAAAATAGCGCGAGTGTCAACTGCACAAAACAGTGCGACGCGCAAAATAGCGCGAGTGTCAACTGCATAAAACACTGCGACGTGCAAAATAGCGCGGGTGATAAATTGCACAAAACAGTGCGACGCACAAAATAGCGCTAGTGATAAACTGCACAAAACACTGCGACGCGCAAAACAGTGCGAGTGATAAACTGCACAAAACAGTGCGACGCGCAAAATGGCGCGAGTGTCAACTGCACAAAACTGTGCGACGCGCAACATAGCGCGAGTGATAAACCGCACAAAACAGTGCGACGTGCAAAATAGCGCGAGTGTAAACTGCACAAAACTGTGCGAAGCGGAAAATAGCGCGAGTGATAAACAGCACAAAACAGTGCGACGCGCAAAATAGCGCGAGTGTCAACTGCACAAAACAGTGCGACGCGCAAAATAGCGCGAGTGTCAACTGCATAAAACAATGCGACGTGCAAAATAGCGCGAGTGATAAATTGCACAAAACAGTGCGACGCACAAAATAGCGCTAGTGATAAACTGCACAAAACACTGCGACGCGCAAAATAGCGCGAGGGATAAACCGCACAAAACACTGCGAAGCGCAAAATAGCGCGAGTGTCAACTGCAGAAAACTGTGCGACGCGCAAAAAAGCGCGAGTGATAAACTGCACAAAACAGTGCGACGCGCAAAATAACGCGAGTGTCAACTGCACAAAACAGTGCGACGCGCAAAATAGCGCGTGTGTCAACTGCATAAAACAATGCGACGTGCAAAATAGCGCGAGTGATAAATTGCACAAAACAGTGCGACGCACAAAATAGCGCTAGTGAGAAACTGCACAAAACACTGCGACGCGCAAAATAGCGCGAGTGATAAACTGCACAAAACAGTGCGACGCGCAAAATCGTGCGACTGATAAACTGCACAAAACAGTGCGACGCGCAAAATGGCGCGAGTGTCAACTGCACAAAACTGTGCGACGCGCAACACAGCGCGAGTGATAAACCGCACAAAACAGTGCGACGTGCAAAATAGCGCGAGTGTCAACTGCACAAAACTGTGCGAAGCGGAAAAGAGCGCGAGTGATAAACAGCACAAAACGGTGCGACGCGCAAAATAGCGCGAGTGTCAACTGCACAAAACTGTGCGACGTGCAAAATAGGGCGAGTGATAAACCGCACAAAACAATGCGACGCACAAAATAGCGCGAGTGTCAACTGCAGAAAACTGTGCGACGCGCAAAATAACGCGAGTGATAAACTGGACAAAACAGTGCGACGCGCAAAATAGCGCGAGTGTCAACTGCACAAAACAGTGCGACGGGCAAAATAGCGCGAGTGTGAACTGCACAAAACAGTGCGACGTGCAAAATAGCGCGAGTGATAAACTCCACAAAACAATGCGACGCGCAAAATAGCGCGAGTGATAAACTGCACAAAACAGTGCGACGCGCAAAATAGCGCGAGTGTGAACTGCACAAAACAGTGCGACGCGCAAAATAGCGCGAGTGATAAACTGCACAAAACAGTGCGACGCGCAACATAGCGCGAGTGTGAACTGCACAAAACCGTGCGATGCGCAAAATAACGCGAGTGTCAACTGCACAAAACTGTGCGAAGCGGAAAATAGCGCGAGTGATAAACCGCACAAAACAGTGCGACGCACAAAATAACGCGAGTGTCAACTGCACAAAACTGTGCGAAGCGGAAAATAGCGCGAGTGATAAACCGCACAAAACAGTGCGACGCACAAAATAGCGCGAGTGTCAACTGCATAAAACTGTGCGACGCGCAAAATAGGGCGAGTGATAAACCGCACAAAACAGTGCGACGAACAAAATAGCGCGAGTGTCAACTGCAGAAAACTGTGCGACGCGCAAAATAGCGCGAGTGATAAACTGCACAAAACAGTGCGACGCGCAAAATAGCGCGAGTGTCAACTGCACAAAACAGTGCGACGCGCAAAATAGCGCGAGTGTCAACTGCATAAAACACTGCGACGTGCAAAATAGCGCGAGTGATAAATTGCACAAAACAGTGCGACGCACAAAATAGCGCTAGTGATAAACTGCACAAAACACTGCGACGCGCAAAACAGTGCGAGTGATAAACTGCACAAAACAGTGCGACGCGCAAAATGGCGCGAGTGTCAACTGCACAAAACTGTGCGACGCGCAACATAGCGCGAGTGATAAACCGCACAAAACAGTGCGACGTGCAAAATAGCGCGAGTGTAAACTGCACAAAACTGTGCGAAGCGGAAAATAGCGCGAGTGATAAACAGCACAAAACAGTGGGACGCGCAAAATAGCGCGAGTGTCAACTGCACAAAACAGTGCGACGCGCAAAATAGCGCGGGTGTCAACTGCATAAAACAATGCGACGTGCAAAATAGCGCGAGTGATAAATTGCACAAAACAGTGCGACGCACAAAATAGCGCTAGTGATAAACTGCACAAAACACTGCGACGCGCAAAATAGCGCGAGGGATAAACCGCACAAAACACTGCGAAGCGCAAAATAGCGCGAGTGTCAACTGCAGAAAACTGTGCGACGCGCAAAAAAGCAAGAGTGATAAACTGCACAAAACAGTGCGACGCGCAAAATAACGCGAGTGTCAACTGCACAAAACAGTGCGACGCGCAAAATAGCGCGTGTGTCAACTGCATAAAACAATGCGACGTGCAAAATAGCGCGAGTGATAAATTGCACAAAACAGTGCGACGCACAAAATAGCGCTAGTGATAAACCGCACAAAACAGTGCGACGTGCAAAATAGCGCGAGTGTCAACTGCACAAAACTGTGCGAAGCGGAAAATAGCGCGAGTGATAAACAGCACAAAACAGTGCGACGCGCAAAATAGCGTGAGTGTCAACTGCACAAAACAGTGCGACGCGCAAAATAGCGCGAGTGTCAACTGCATAAAACAATGCGACGTGCAAAATAGCGCGAGTGATAAATTGCACAAAATAGTGCGACGCACAAAATAGTGCTAGTGATAAACTGCACAAAACACTGCGACGCGCAAAATAGCGCGACGGATAAACCGCACAAAACACTGCGAAGCGCAAAATAGCGCGAGTGTCAACTGCAGAAAACTGTGCGACGCGCAAAAAAGCGCGAGTGATAAAGTGCACAAAACAGTGCGACGCGCAAAATAGCGCGAGTGTCAACTGCACAAAACAGTGCGACGCGCAAAATAGCGCGTGTGTCAACTGCATAAAACAATGCGACGTGCAAAATAGCGCGAGTGATAAACAGCACAAAACGGTGCGACGCGCAAAATAGCGCGAGTGTCAATTGCACAAAACTGTGCGACGTGCAAAATAGGGCGAGTGATAAACCGCACAAAACAGTGCGACGCACAAAATAGCGCGAGTGTCAACTGCAGAAAACTGTGCGACGCGCAAAATAACGCGAGTGATAAACTGCACAAAACAGTGCGACGCGCAAAGTAGCGCGGGTGTCAACTGCACAAAACAGTGCGACGGGCAAAATAGCGCGAGTGTGAACTGCATAAAACAGTGCGACGTGCAAAATAGCGCGAGTGATAAACTGCACAAAACAGTGCGGCGCACAAAATAGCGCCAGTGATAAACTGCCCAAAACACTGCGACGCGCAAAATAGAGCGAGTGATAAACTGCACAAAACAGTGCGACGCGCAAAATAGCGCGAGTAATAAACTGCACAAAACAGTGCGACGCGCAAAATAGCGCGAGTGATAAACTACACAAAACAATGCGACGCGCAAAATAGCGCGAGCGATAAACTGCACAAAACAATGCGACGCGCAAAATAGCGCGAGTGATAAACTGCACAAAACAGTGCGACGCGCAAAATAGCGCGAGTGTGAACTGCACAAAACAGTGCGACGCGCAAAATAGCGCGAGTGATAAACTGCACAAAACAGTGCGACGCGCAACATAGCGCGAGTGTGAACTGCACAAAACCGTGCGAGGCGCAAAATAACGCGAGTGTCAACTGCACAAAACTGTGCGAAGCGGAAAATAGCGCGAGTGATAAACCGCACAAAACAGTGCGACGCACAAAATAACGCGAGTGTCAACTGCACAAAACTGTGCGAAGCGGAAAATAGCGCGAGTGATAAACCGCACAAAACAGTGCGACGCACAAAATAGCGCGAGTGTCAACTGCATAAAACTGTGCGACGCGCAAAATAGGGCGAGTGATAAACCGCACAAAACAGTGCGACGAACAAAATAGCGCGAGTGTCAACTGCAGAAAACTGTGCGACGCGCAAAATAGCGCGAGTGATAAACTGCACAAAACAGTGCGACGCGCAAAATAGCGCGAGTGTCAACTGCACAAAACAGTGCGACGCGCAAAATAGCGCGAGTGTCAACTGCATAAAACACTGCGACGTGCAAAATAGCGCGAGTGATAAATTGCACAAAACAGTGCGACGCACAAAATAGCGCTAGTGATAAACTGCACAAAACACTGCGACGCGCAAAACAGTGCGAGTGATAAACTGCATAAAACAGTGCGACGCGCAAAATAACGCGAGTGTCAACTGCACAAAACTGTGCGACGCGCAACATAGCGCGAGTGATAAACCGCACAAAACAGTGCGACGTGCAAAATAGCGCGAGTGTAAACTGCACAAAACTGTGCGAAGCGGAAAATAGCGCGAGTGATAAACAGCACAAAACAGTGTGACGCGCAAAATAGCGCGAGTGTCAACTGCACAAAACAGTGCGACGCGCAAAATAGCGCGGGTGTCAACTGCATAAAACAATGCGACGTGCAAAATAGCGCGAGTGATAAATTGCACAAAACAGTGCGACGCACAAAATAGCGCTAGTGATAAACTGCACAAAACACTGCGACGCGCAAAATAGCGCGAGGGATAAACCGCACAAAACACTGCGAAGCGCAAAATAGCGCGAGTGTCAACTGCAGAAAACTGTGCGACGCGCAAAAAAGCAAGAGTGATAAAATGCACAAAACAGTGCGACGCGCAAAATAACGCGAGTGTCAACTGCACAAAACAGTGCGACGCGCAAAATAGCGCGTGTGTCAACTGCATAAAACAATGCGACGTGCAAAATAGCGCGAGTGATAAATTGCACAAAACAGTGCGACGCACAAAATAGCGCTAGTGATAAACCGCACAAAACAGTGCGACGTGCAAAATAGCGCGAGTGTCAACTGCACAAAACTGTGCGAAGCGGAAAATAGCGCGAGTGATAAACAGCACAAAACAGTGCGACGCGCAAAATAGCGCGAGTGTCAACTGCACAAAACAGTGCGACGCGCAAAATAGCGCGAGTGTCAACTGCATAAAACAATGCGACGTGCAAAATAGCGCGAGTGATAAATTGCACAAAACAGTGCGACGCACAAAATAGTGCTAGTGATAAACTGCACAAAACACTGCGACGCGCAAAATAGCGCGACGGATAAACCGCACAAAACACTGCGAAGCGCAAAATAGCGCGAGTGTCAACTGCAGAAAACTGTGCGACGCGCAAAAAAGCGCGAGTGATAAAGTGCACAAAACAGTGCGACGCGCAAAATAGCGCGAGTGTCAACTGCACAAAACAGTGCGACGCGCAAAATAGCGCGTGTGTCAACTGCATAAAACAATGCGACGTGCAAAATAGCGCGAGTGATAAACAGCACAAAACGGTGCGACGCGCAAAATAGCGCGAGTGTCAACTGCAGAAAACTGTGCGACGCGCAAAATAACGCGAGTGATAAACCGCACAAAACAGTGCGACGCGCAAAATAGCGCGAGTGTCAACTGCAGAAAACTGTGCGACGCGCAAAATAGCGCGAGTGATAAACTACACAAAACAGTGCGACGCGCAAAATAGCGCGAGTGTCAACTGCACAAAACAGTGCGATGGGCAAAATAGCGCGAGTGTGAACCGCACAAAACAGTGCGACGTGCAAAATTGCGCGAGTGATAAACTGCACAAAACAGTGCGGCGCACAAAATAGCGCTAGTGATAAACTGCCCAAAACACTGCGACGCGCAAAATAGAGCGAGTGATAAACTGCACAAAACAGTGCGACGCGCAAAATAGCGCGAGTGTGAACTGCACAAAACAGTGTGACGCGCAAAATAGCGCGAGTAATAAACTGCACAAAACAGTGCGACGCCCAAAATAGCGCGAGCGATAAACTGCACAAAACAATGCGACGCGCAAAATAGCGCGAGTGATAAACTGCACAAAACAGTGCGACGCGCAAAATAGCGCGAGTGTGAACTGCACAAAACAGTGCGACGCGCAAAATAGCGCGAGTGATAAACTGCACAAAACAGTGCGACGCGCAACATAGCGCGAGTGTGAACTGCACAAAACCGTGCGATGCGCAAAATAACGCGAGTGTCAACTGCACAAAACTGTGCGAAGCGGAAAATAGCGCGAGTGATAAACCGCACAAAACAGTGCGACGCACAAAATAACGCGAGTGTCAACTGCACAAAACTGTGCGAAGCGGAAAATAGCGCGAGTGATAAACCGCACAAAACAGTGCGACGCACAAAATAGCGCGAGTGTCAACTGCATAAAACTGTGCGACGCGCAAAATAGGGCGAGTGATAAACCGCACAAAACAGTGCGACGAACAAAATAGCGCGAGTGTCAACTGCAGAAAACTGTGCGACGCGCAAAATAGCGCGAGTGATAAAATGCACAAAACAGTGCGACGCGCAAAATAGCGCGAGTGTCAACTGCACAAAACAGTGCGACGCGCAAAATAGCGCGAGTGTCAACTGCATAAAACACTGCGACGTGCAAAATAGCGCGAGTGATAAATTGCACAAAACAGTGCGACGCACAAAATAGCGCGAGTGATAAATTGCACAAAACAGTGCGACGTGCAAAATAGCGCGAGTGTCAACTGCACAAAACTGTGCGAAGCGGAAAATAGCGCGAGTGATAAACAGCACAAAACAGTGCGACGCGCAAAATAGCGCGAGTGTCAACTGCACAAAACAGTGCGACGCGCAAAATAGCGCGAGTGTCAACTGCATAAAACAATGCGACGTGCAAAATAGCGCGAGTGATAAATTGCACAAAACAGTGCGACGCACAAAATAGTGCTAGTGATAAACTGCACAAAACACTGCGACGCGCAAAATAGCGCGACGGATAAACCGCACAAAACACTGCGAAGCGCAAAATAGCGCGAGTGTCAACTGCAGAAAACTGTGCGACGCGCAAAAAAGCGCGAGTGATAAAGTGCACAAAACAGTGCGACGCGCAAAATAGCGCGAGTGTCAACTGCACAAAACAGTGCGACGCGCAAAATAGCGCGTGTGTCAACTGCATAAAACAATGCGACGTGCAAAATAGCGCGAGTGATAAACAGCACAAAACGGTGCGACGCGCAAAATAGCGCGAGTGTCAACTGCAGAAAACTGTGCGACGCGCAAAATAACGCGAGTGATAAACTGCACAAAACAGTGCGACGCGCAAAATAGCGCGAGTGATAAATTGCACAAAACAGTGCGACGCACAAAATAGCGCTAGTGATAAACTGCACAAAACACTGCGACGCGCAAAATAGCGCGAGGGATAAACCGCACAAAACACTGCGAAGCGCAAAATAGCGCGAGTGTCAACTGCAGAAAACTGTGCGACGCGCAAAAAAGCAAGAGTGATAAACTGCACAAAACAGTGCGACGCGCAAAATAACGCGAGTGTCAACTGCACAAAACAGTGCGACGCGCAAAATAGCGCGTGTGTCAACTGCATAAAACAATGCGACGTGCAAAATAGCGCGAGTGTCAACTGCACAAAACTGTGCGAAGCGGAAAATAGCGCGAGTGATAAACAGCACAAAACAGTGCGACGCGCAAAATAGCGCGAGTGTCAACTGCACAAAACAGTGCGACGCGCAAAATAGCGCGAGTGTCAACTGCATAAAACAATGCGACGTGCAAAATAGCGCGAGTGATAAATTGCACAAAACAGTGCGACGCACAAAATAGTGCTAGTGATAAACTGCACAAAACACTGCGACGCGCAAAATAGCGCGACGGATAAACCGCACAAAACACTGCGAAGCGCAAAATAGCGCGAGTGTCAACTGCAGAAAACTGTGCGACGCGCAAAAAAGCGCGAGTGATAAAGTGCACAAAACAGTGCGACGCGCAAAATAGCGCGAGTGTCAACTGCACAAAACAGTGCGACGCGCAAAATAGCGCGTGTGTCAACTGCATAAAACAATGCGACGTGCAAAATAGCGCGAGTGATAAACAGCACAAAACGGTGCGACGCGCAAAATAGCGCGAGTGTCAACTGCAGAAAACTGTGCGACGCGCAAAATAACGCGAGTGATAAACTGCACAAAACAGTGCGACGCGCAAAATAGCGCGAGTGATAAATTGCACAAAACAGTGCGACGCACAAAATAGCGCTAGTGATAAACTGCACAAAACACTGCGACGCGCAAAATAGCGCGAGGGATAAACCGCACAAAACACTGCGAAGCGCAAAATAGCGCGAGTGTCAACTGCAGAAAACTGTGCGACGCGCAAAAAAGCAAGAGTGATAAACTGCACAAAACAGTGCGACGCGCAAAATAACGCGAGTGTCAACTGCACAAAACAGTGCGACGCGCAAAATAGCGCGTGTGTCAACTGCATAAAACAATGCGACGTGCAAAATAGCGCGAGTGATAAATTGCACAAAACAGTGCGACGCACAAAATAGCGCGAGTGATAAATTGCACAAAACAGTGCGACGTGCAAAATAGCGCGAGTGTCAACTGCACAAAACTGTGCGAAGCGGAAAATAGCGCGAGTGATAAACAGCACAAAACAGTGCGACGCGCAAAATAGCGCGAGTGTCAACTGCACAAGACAGTGCGACGCGCAAAATAGCGCGAGTGTCAACTGCATAAAACAATGCGACGTGCAAAATAGCGCGAGTGATAAATTGCACAAAACAGTGCGACGCACAAAATAGTGCTAGTGATAAACTGCACAAAACACTGCGACGCGCAAAATAGCGCGACGGATAAACCGCACAAAACACTGCGAAGCGCAAAATAGCGCGAGTGTCAACTGCAGAAAACTGTGCGACGCGCAAAAAAGCGCGAGTGATAAAGTGCACAAAACAGTGCGACGCGCAAAATAGCGCGAGTGTCAACTGCACAAAACAGTGCGACGCGCAAAATAGCGCGTGTGTCAACTGCATAAAACAATGCGACGTGCAAAATAGCGCGAGTGATAAACAGCACAAAACGGTGCGACGCGCAAAATAGCGCGAGTGTCAACTGCAGAAAACTGTGCGACGCGCAAAATAACGCGAGTGATAAACTGCACAAAACAGTGCGACGCGCAAAATAGCGCGAGTGTCAACTGCACAAAACAGTGCGATGGGCAAAATAGCGCGAGTGTGAACTGCACAAAACAGTGCGACGTGCAAAATTGCGCGAGTGATAAACTGCACAAAACAGTGCGGCGCACAAAATAGAGCTAGTGATAAACTGCCCAAAACACTGCGACGCGCAAAATAGAGCGAGTGATAAACTGCACAAAACAGTGCGACGCGCAAAATAGCGCGAGTGTGAACTGCACAAAACAGTGTGACGCGCAAAATAGCGCGAGTAATAAACTGCACAAAACAGTGCGACGCCCAAAATAGCGCGAGCGATAAACTGCACAAAACAATGCGACGCGCAAAATAGCGCGAGTGATAAACTGCACAAAACAGTGCGACGCGCAAAATAGCGCGAGTGTGAACTGCACAAAACAGTGCGACGCGCAAAATAGCGCGAGTGATAAACTGCACAAAACAGTGCGACGCGCAACATAGCGCGAGTGTGAACTGCACAAAACCGTGCGATGCGCAAAATAACGCGAGTGTCAACTGCACAAAACTGTGCGAAGCGGAAAATAGCGCGAGTGATAAACCGCACAAAACAGTGCGACGCGCAAAATAGCGCGAGTGTCAACTGCACAAAACAGTGCGACGCGCAAAATAGCGCGAGTGTCAACTGCATAAAACACTGCGACGTGCAAAATAGCGCGAGTGAGAAATTGCACAAAACAGTGCGACGCACAAAATAGCGCTAGTGATAAACTGCACAAAACACTGCGACGCGCAAAACAGTGCGAGTGATAAACTGCACAAAACAGTGCGACGCGCAAAATAACGCGAGTGTCAACTGCACAAAACTGTGCGACGCGCAACATAGCGCGAGTGATAAACCGCACAAAACAGTGCGACGTGCAAAATAGCGCGAGTGTAAACTGCACAAAACTGTGTGAAGCGGAAAATAGCGCGAGTGATAAACAGCACAAAACAGTGTGACGCGCAAAATAGCGCGAGTGTCAACTGCACAAAACAGTGCGACGCGCAAAATAGCGCGGGTGTCAACTGCATAAAACAATGCGACGTGCAAAATAGCGCGAGTGATAAATTGCACAAAACAGTGCGACGCACAAAATAGCGCTAGTGATAAACTGCACAAAACACTGCGACGCGCAAAATAGCGCGAGGGATAAACCGCACAAAACACTGCGAAGCGCAAAATAGCGCGAGTGTCAACTGCAGAAAACTGTGCGACGCGCAAAAAAGCAAGAGTGATAAACTGCACAAAACAGTGCGACGCGCAAAATAACGCGAGTGTCAACTGCACAAAACAGTGCGACGCGCAAAATAGCGCGTGTGTCAACTGCATAAAACAATGCGACGTGCAAAATAGCGCGAGTGATAAATTGCACAAAACAGTGCGACGCACAAAATAGCGCTAGTGATAAACCGCACAAAACAGTGCGACGTGCAAAATAGCGCGAGTGTCAACTGCACAAAACTGTGCGAAGCGGAAAATAGCGCGAGTGATAAACAGCACAAAACAGTGCGACGCGCAAAATAGCGCGAGTGTCAACTGCACAAAACAGTGCGACGCGCAAAATAGCGCGAGTGTCAACTGCATAAAACAATGCGACGTGCAAAATAGCGCGAGTGATAAATTGCACAAAACAGTGCGACGCACAAAATAGTGCTAGTGATAAACTGCACAAAACACTGCGACGCGCAAAATAGCGCGACGGATAAACCGCACAAAACACTGCGAAGCGCAAAATAGCGCGAGTGTCAACTGCAGAAAACTGTGCGACGCGCAAAAAAGCGCGAGTGATAAAGTGCACAAAACAGTGCGACGCGCAAAATAGCGCGAGTGTCAACTGCACAAAACAGTGCGACGCGCAAAATAGCGCGTGTGTCAACTGCATAAAACAATGCGACGTGCAAAATAGCGCGAGTGATAAACAGCACAAAACGGTGCGACGCGCAAAATAGCGCGAGTGTCAACTACACAAAACTGTGCGACGTGCAAAATAGGGCGAGTGATAAACCGCACAAAACAGTGCGACGCACAAAATAGCGCGAGTGTCAACTGTAGAAAACTGTGCGACGCGCAAAATAACGCGAGTGATAAACTGCACAAAACAGTGCGACGCGCAAAATAGCGCGAGTGTCAACTGCACAAAACAGTGCGACGGGCAAAATAGCGCGAGTGTGAACTGCACAAAACAGTGCGACGTGCAAAATAGCGCGAGTGATAAACTGCACAAAACAGTGCGGCGCACAAAATAGCGCTAGTGATAAACTGCCCAAAACACTGCGACGCGCAAAATAGAGCGAGTGATAAACTGCACAAAACAGTGCGACGCGCAAAATAGCGCGAGTGTGAACTGCACAAAACAGTGTGACGCGCAAAATAGCAGGAGTAATAAACTGCACAAAACAGTGCGACGCCCAAAATAGCGCGAGCGATAAACTACACAAAACAATGCGACGCGCAAAAATATTGCGAGTGATAAACTGCACAAAACAGTGCGACGCGCAAAATAGCGCGAGTGTGAACTGCACAAAACAGTGCGACGCGCAAAATAGCGCGAGTGATAAACTGCACAAAACAGTGCGACGCGCAACATAGCGCGAGTGTGAACTGCACAAAACCGTGCGATGCGCAAAATAACGCGAGTGTCAACTGCACAAAACTGTGCGAAGCGGAAAATAGCGCGAGTGATAAACCGCACAAAACAGTGCGACGCACAAAATAGCGCGAGTGTCAACTGCATAAAACTGTGCGACGCGCAAAATAGGGCGAGTGATAAACCGCACAAAACAGTGCGACGAACAAAATAGCGCGAGTGTCAACTGCAGAAAACTGTGCGACGCGCAAAATAGCGCGAGTGATAAACTGCACAAAACAGTGCGACGCGCAAAATAGCGCGAGTGTCAACTGCACAAAACAGTGCGACGCGCAAAATAGCGCGAGTGTCAACTGCATAAAACACTGCGACGTGCAAAATAGCGCGAGTGATAAATTGCACAAACAGTGCGACGCACAAAATAGCGCTAGTGATAAACTGCACAAAACACTGCGACGCGCAAAACAGTGCGAGTGATAAACTGCACAAAACAGTGCGACGCGCAAAATGGCGCGAGTGTCAACTGCACAAAACTGTGCGACGCGCAACATAGCGCGAGTGATAAACCGCACAAAACAGTGCGACGTGCAAAATAGCGCGAGTGTAAACTGCACAAAACTGTGCGAAGCGGAAAATAGCGCGAGTGATAAACAGCACAAAACAGTGCGACGCGCAAAATAGCGCGAGTGTCAACTGCACAAAACAGTGCGACGCGCAAAATAGCCGAGTGTCAACTGCATAAAACAATGCGACGTGCAAAATAGCGCGAGTGATAAATTGCACAAAACAGTGCGACGCACAAAATAGCGCTAGTGATAAACTGCACAAAACACTGCGACGCGCAAAATAGCGCGAGGGATAAACCGCACAAAACACTGCGAAGCGCAAAATAGCGCGAGTGTCAACTGCAGAAAACTGTGCGACGCGCAAAAAAGCGCGAGTGATAAACTGCACAAAACAGTGCGACGCGCAAAATAACGCGAGTGTCAACTGCACAAAACAGTGCGACGCGCAAAATAGCGCGTGTGTCAACTGCATAAAACAATGCGACGTGCAAAATAGCGCGAGTGATAAATTGCACAAAACAGTGCGACGCACAAAATAGCGCTAGTGATAAACCGCACAAAACAGTGCGACGTGCACGTGCAAAATAGCGCGAGTGTCAACTGCACAAAACTGTGCGAAGCGGAAAATAGCGCGAGTGATAAACAGCACAAAACAGTGCGACGCGCAAAATAGCGCGAGTGTCAACTGCACAAAACAGTGCGAACGCGCAAATTAGCGCTGAGTGTCAACTGCATAAAACAATGCGACGTGCAAAATAGCGCGAGTGATAAATTGCACAAAACAGTGCGACGCACAAAATAGTGCTAGTGATAAACTGCACAAAACACTGCGACGCGCAAAATAGCGCGACGGATAAACCGCACAAAAACACTGCGAAGCGCAAAATAGCGCGAGTGTCAACTGCAGAAAACTGTGCGACGCGCAAAAAAGCGCGAGTGATAAAGTGCACAAAACAGTGCGACGCGCAAAATAGCGCGAGTGTCAACTGCACAAAACAGTGCGACGCGCAAAATAGCGCGTGTGTCAACTGCATAAAACAATGCGACGTGCAAAAATAGCGCGAGTGATAAACAGCACAAAACTGTGCGACGCGCAAAATTGCGCGAGTGTCAACTACACAAAACTGTGCGACGTGCAAAATAGGGCGAGTGATAAACCGCACAAAACAGTGCGACGCACAAAATAGCGCGAGTGTCAACTGCAGAAAACTGTGCGACGCGCAAAATAACGCGAGTGATAAACTGGCACAAAATAGTGCGACGCGCAAAAATAGCGCGAGTGTCAACTGCACAAAACAGTGCGATGGGCAAAATAGCGCGAGTGTGAACTGCACAAAACAGTGCGACGTGCAAAATTGCGCGAGTGATAAACTGCACAAAACAGTGCGGCGCACAAAATAGCGCTAGTGATAAACTGCCCCCAAAACACTGCGACGCGCAAAATAGAGCGAGTGATAAACTGCACAAAACAGTGCGACGCGGCAAAATAGCGCGAGTGTGAACTGCATAGAACAGTGTGACGCGCAAAATAGCGCGAGTAATAAACTGCACAAAACAGTGCGACGCCCAAAATAGCGCGAGCGATAAACTACACAAAACAATGCGACGCGCAAAATAGCGCGAGTGATAAACTGCACAAAACAGTGCGACGCGCAAATAGCAGCGAGTGTGAAACTGCACAAAACAGTGCGACGCGCAAAATAGCGCGAGTGATAAACTGCACAAAACAGTGCGACGCGCAACATAGCGCGAGTGTGAACTGCACAAAACCGTGCGATGCGCAAAATAACGCGAGTGTCAACTGCACAAAACTGTGCGAAGCGGAAAATAGCGCGAGTGATAAACCGCACAAAACAGTGCGACGCACAAAATAACGCGAGTGTCAACTGCAACAAAACTGTGCGAAGCGGAAAATAGCGCGAGTGATAAACCGCACAAAACAGTGCGACGCACAAAATAGCGCGAGTGTCAACTGCATAAAACTGTGCGACGCGCAAAATAGGGCGAGTGATAAACCGCACACAAACAGTGCGACGAACAAAATAGCGCGAGTGTCAACTGCAGAAAACTGTGCGACGCGCAAAATAGCGCGAGTGATAAACTGCACAAAACAGTGCGACGCGCAAAATAGCGCGAGTGTCAACTGCACAAAACAGTGCGACGGCGCAAAATAGCGCGAGTGTCAACTGCATAAAACACTGCGACGTGCAAAATAGCGCGAGTGATAAATTGCACAAAACAGTGCGACGCACAAAATAGCGCTAGTGATAAACTGCACAAAACACTGCGACGCGCAAAAACAGTGCGAGTGATAAACTGCACAAAACAGTGCGACGCGCAAAATAACGCGAGTGTCAACTGCACAAAACTGTGCGACGCGCAACATAGCGCGAGTGATAAACCGCACAAAACAGTGCGACGTGCAAAATAGCGCGAGTGTAAACTGCACAAAACTGTGCGAAGCGGAAAATAGCGCGAGTGATAAACAGCACAAAACAGTGTGACGCGCAAAATAGCGCGAGTGTCAACTGCACAAAACAGTGCGACGCGCAAAATAGCGCGGGTGTCAACTGCATAAAACAATGCGACGTGCAAAATAGCGCGAGTGATAAATTGCACAAAACAGTGCGACGCACAAATAGCGCTAGTGATAAACTCGCAAAAAACCAATACCACGCAAAATCGACGCGCAAAATACCGCAGGTCAACCGCAAAACCTGCGAAGCGCAAAATAGCAGCGAGTGTCAACTGCAGAAAACTGTGCGAGCGCAAAAAAGCAAGAGTGATAAACTGCACAAAACAGTGCGACGCGCAAAAATAACGCGAGTGTCAACTGCACAAAACAGTGCGACGCGCAAAATAGCGCGTGGTGTCAACTGCATAAAACAATGCGACGTGCAAAATAGCGCAAGTGATAAATTGCACAAAACAGTGCGACGCACAAAATAGCGCTAGTGATAAACCGCACAAAACAGTGCGACGTGCAAAATAGCGCGAGTGTCAACTGCACAAAACTGTGCGAAGGCGGAAAATAGCGCGAGTGATAAACAGCACAAAACAGTGCGACGCGCAAAATAGCGCGAGTGTCAACTGCACAAAAACAGTGCGACGCGCAAATTAGCGCGAGTGTCAACTGCATAAAACAATGCGACGTGCAAAATAGCGCGAGTGATAAATTGCACAAAACAGTGCGACGCACAAAATAGTGCTAGTGATAAACTGCACAAAACACTGCGGCGCGCAAAATAGCGCGACGGATAAACCGCACAAAACACTGCGAAGCGCAAAATAGCGCGAGTGTCAACTGCAGAAAACTGTGCGAACGCGCAAAAAAGCGCGAGTGATAAAGTGCACAAAACAGTGCGACGCGCAAAATAGCGCGAGTGTCAACTGCACAAAACAGTGCGCGACGCGCAAAATAGCGCGTGTGTCAACTGCATAAAACAATGCGACGTGCAAAATAGCGCGAGTGATAAACAGCACAAAACGGTGCGACGCGCAAAATAGCGCGAGTGTCAACTACACAAAACCGTACGACGTGCAAAATAGGGCGAGTGATAAACCGCACAAAACAGTGCGACGCACAAAATAGCGCGAGTGTCAACCTGCAGAAAACTGTGCGACGCGCAAAATAACGCGAGTGATAAACTGCACAAAACAGTGCGACGCGCAAAATAGCGCGAGTGTCAACTGCATAAAACAGTGCGATGGGCAAAATAGCGCGAGTGTGAACTGCACAAAACAGTGCGACGTGCAAAATTGCGCGAGTGATAAACTGCACAAAACAGTGCGGCGCACAAAATAGCGCTAGTGATAAACTGCCCAAAACACTGCGACGCGCAAAATAGAGCGAGTGATAAACTGCACAAAACAGTGCGACGCGCAAAATAGCGCGAGTGTGAACTGCACAAAACAGTGTGACGCGCAAAATAGCGCGAGTAATAAACTGCACACAAAACAGTGCGACGCCCAAAATAGCGCGAGCGATAAACTACACAAAACAATGCGACGCGCAAAATAGCGCGAGTGATAAACTGCACAAAACAGTGCGACGCGCAAAATAGCGCGAGTGTGAACTGCACAAAACAGTGCGACGCGCAAAATAGCGCGAGTGATAAACTGCACAAAACAGTGCGACGCGCAACATAGCGCGAGTGTGAACTGCACAAAACCGTGCGATGCGCAAAATAACGCGAGTGTCTCAACTGCACAAAACTGTGCGAAGCGGAAAATAGCGCGAGTGATAAACCGCACAAAACAGTGCGACGCACAAAATAACGCGAGTGTCAACTGCACAAAACTGTGCGAAGCGGAAAATAGCGCGAGTGATAAACCGCACAAAAACAGTGCGACGCACAAAATAGCGCGAGTGTCAACTGCATAAAACTGTGCGACGCGCAAAATAGGGCGAGTGATAAACCGCACAAAACAGTGCGACGAACAAAATAGCGCGAGTGTCAAACTGCAGAAAACTGTGCGACGCGCAAAATAGCGCGAGTGATAAACTGCACAAAACAGTGCGACGCGCAAAATAGCGCGAGTGTCAACTGCACAAAACAGTGCGACGCGCAAAATAGCGCGAGTGTCAACTGCATAAAACACTGCGACGTGCAAAATAGCGCGAGTGATAAATTGCACAAAAACAGTGCGACGCACAAAATAGCGCTAGTGATAAACTGCACAAAACACTGCGACGCGCAAAACAGTGCGAGTGATAAACTGCACAAAACAGTGCGACGCGCAAAATAACGCGAGTGTCAACTGCACAAAACTGTGCGACGCGCAACATAGCGCGAGTGATAAACCGCACAAAACAGTGCGACGTGCAAAATAGCGCGAGTGTAAACTGCCACAAAACTGTGCGAAGCGGAAAATAGCGCGAGTGATAAACAGCACAAAACAGTGTGACGCGCAAAATAGCGCGAGTGTCAAACTGCACAAAACAGTGCGACGCGCAAAATAGCGCGGGTGTCAACTGCATAAAACAATGCGACGTGCAAAATAGCGCGAGTGATAAATTGCACAAAACAGTGCGACGCACAAAATAGCGCTAGTGATAAACTGCACAAAACAATGCGACGCGCAAAATAGCGCGAGGGATAAACCGCACAAAAACACTGCGAAGCGCAAAATAGCGCGAGTGTCAACTGCAGAAAACTGTGCGACGCGCAAAAAAGCAAGAGTGATAAACTGCACAAAACAGTGCGACGCGCAAAATAACGCGAGTGTCAACTGCACAAAACAGTGCGACGCGCAAAATAGCGCGTGTGTCAACTGCATAAAACAATGCGACGTGCAAAATAGCGCGAGTGATAAATTGCACAAAACAGTGCGACGCACAAAATAGCGCTAGTGATAAACCGCAACAAAACAGTGCGACGTGCAAAATAGCGCGAGTGTCAACTGCACAAAACCTGTGCGAAGCGGAAAATAGCGCGAGTGATAAACAGCACAAAACAGTGCGACGCGCAAAATAGCGCGAGTGTCAACTGCACAAAACAGTGCGACGCGCAAATTAGCGCGAGTGTCAACTGCATAAAACAATGCGACGTGCAAAATAGCGCGAGTGATAAATTGCACAAAACAGTGCGACGCACAAAATAGTGCTAGTGATAAACTGCACAAAACACTGCGGCGCGCAAAATAGCGCGACGGATAAACCGCACAAAACACTGCGAAGCGCAAAATAGCGCGAGTGTCAACTGCAGAAAACTGTGCGACGCGCAAAAAAGCGCGAGTGATAAAGTGCACAAAACAGTGCGACGCGCAAAATAGCGCGAGTGTCAACTGCACAAAACAGTGCGACGCGCAAAATAGCGCGTGTGTCAACTGCATAAAACAATGCGACGTGCAAAATAGCGCGAGTGATAAACAGCACAAAACGGGTGCGACGCGCAAAATAGCGCGAGTGTCAACTACACAAAACCGTACGACGTGCAAAATAGGGCGAGTGATAAACCGCACAAAACAGTGCGACGCACAAAATAGCGCGAGTGTCAACTGCAGAAAACTGTGCGACGCGCAAAATAACGCGAGTGATAAACTGCACAAAACAGTGCGACGCGCAAAATAGCGCGAGTGTCAACTGCACAAAACAGTGCGATGGGCAAAATAGCGCGAGTGTGAACTGCACAAAACAGTGCGACGTGCAAAATTGCGCGAGTGATAAACTGCACAAAACAGTGCGGCGCACAAAATAGCGCTAGTGATAAACTGCCCAAAACACTGCGACGCGCAAAATAGAGCGAGTGATAAACTGCACAAAACAGTGCGACGCGCAAAATAGCGCGAGTGTGAACTGCACAAAACAGTGTGACGCGCAAAATAGCGCGAGTAATAAACTGCACAAAACAGTGCGACGCCCAAAAATAGCGCGAGCGATAAACTACACAAAACAATGCGACGCGCAAAATAGCGCGAGTGATAAACTGCACAAAACAGTGCGACGCGCAAAATAGCGCGAGTGTGAACTGCACAAAACAGTGCGACGCGCAAAATAGCGCGAGTGATAAACTGCACAAAACAGTGCGACGCGCAACATAGCGCGAGTGTGAACTGCACAAAACCGTGCGATGCGCAAAATAACGCGAGTGTCAACTGCACAAAACTGTGCGAAGCGGAAAATAGCGCGAGTGATAAACCGCACAAAACAGTGCGACGCACAAAATAACGCGAGTGTCAACTGCACAAAACTGTGCGAAGCGGAAAATAGCGCGAGTGATAAACCGCACAAAACAGTGCGACGCACAAAATAGCGCGAGTGTCAACTGCATAAAACTGTGCGACGCGCAAAATAGGGCGAGTGATAAACCGCACAAAACAGTGCGACGAACAAAATAGCGCGAGTGTCAACTGCAGAAAACTGTGCGACGCGCAAAATAGCGCGAGTGATAAACTGCACAAAACAGTGCGACGCGCAAAATAGCGCGAGTGTCAACTGCACAAAACAGTGCGACGCGCAAAATAGCGCGAGTGTCAACTGCATAAAACACTGCGACGTGCAAAATAGCGCGAGTGATAAATTGCACAAAACAGTGCGACGCACAAAATAGCGCTAGTGATAAACTGCACAAAACACTGCGACGCGCAAAACAGTGCGAGTGATAAACTGCACAAAACAGTGCGACGCGCAAAATAACGCGAGTGTCAACTGCACAAAACTGTGCGACGCGCAACATAGCGCGAGTGATAAACCGCACAAAACAGTGCGACGTGCAAAATAGCGCGAGTGTAAACTGCACAAAACTGTGCGAAGCGGAAAATAGCGCGAGTGATAAACAGCACAAAACAGTGTGACGCGCAAAATAGCGCGAGTGTCAACTGCACAAAACAGTGCGACGCGCAAAATAGCGCGGGTGTCAACTGCATAAAACAATGCGACGTGCAAAATAGCGCGAGTGATAAATTGCACAAAACAGTGCGACGCACAAAATAGCGCTAGTGATAAACTGCACAAAACACTGCGACGCGCAAAATAGCGCGAGGGATAAACCGCACAAAACACTGCGAAGCGCAAAATAGCGCGAGTGTCAACTGCAGAAAACTGTGCGACGCGCAAAAAAGCAAGAGTGATAAACTGCACAAAACAGTGCGACGCGCAAAATAACGCGAGTGTCAACTGCACAAAACAGTGCGACGCGCAAAATAGCGCGTGTGTCAACTGCATAAAACAATGCGACGTGCAAAATAGCGCGAGTGATAAATTGCACAAAACAGTGCGACGCACAAAATAGCGCTAGTGATAAACCGCACAAAACAGTGCGACGTGCAAAATAGCGCGAGTGTCAACTGCACAAAACTGTGCGAAGCGGAAAATAGCGCGAGTGATAAACAGCACAAAACAGTGCGACGCGCAAAATAGCGCGAGTGTCAACTGCACAAAACAGTGCGACGCGCAAATTAGCGCGAGTGTCAACTGCATAAAACAATGCGACGTGCAAAATAGCGCGAGTGATAAATTGCACAAAACAGTGCGACGCACAAAATAGTGCTAGTGATAAACTGCACAAAACACTGCGACGCGCAAAATAGCGCGACGGATAAACCGCACAAAACACTGCGAAGCGCAAAATAGCGCGAGTGTCAACTGCAGAAAACTGTGCGACGCGCAAAAAAGCGCGAGTGATAAAGTGCACAAAACAGTGCGACGCGCAAAATAGCGCGAGTGTCAACTGCACAAAACAGTGCGACGCGCAAAATAGCGCGTGTGTCAACTGCATAAAACAATGCGACGTGCAAAATAGCGCGAGTGATAAACAGCACAAAACGGTGCGACGCGCAAAATAGCGCGAGTGTCAACTACACAAAACTGTGCGACGTGCAAAATAGGGCGAGTGATAAACCGCACAAAACAGGGCGACGCACAAAATAGCGCGAGTGTCAACTGTAGAAAACTGTGCGACGCGCAAAATAACGCGAGTGATAAACTGCACAAAACAGTGCGACGCGCAAAATAGCGCGAGTGTCAACTGCACAAAACAGTGCGACGGGCAAAATAGCGCGAGTGTGAACTGCACAAAACAGTGCGACGTGCAAAATAGCGCGAGTGATAAACTGCACAAAACAGTGCGGCGCACAAAATAGCGCTAGTGATAAACTGCCCAAAACACTGCGACGCGCAAAATAGAGCGAGTGATAAACTGCACAAAACAGTGCGACGCGCAAAATAGCGCGAGTGTGAACTGCACAAAACAGTGTGACGCGCAAAATAGCAGGAGTAATAAACTGCACAAAACAGTGCGACGCCCAAAATAGCGCGAGCGATAAACTACACAAAACAATGCGACGCGCAAAATAGCGCGAGTGATAAACTGCACAAAACAGTGCGACGCGCAAAATAGCGCGAGTGTGAACTGCACAAAACAGTGCGACGCGCAAAATAGCGCGAGTGATAAACTGCACAAAACAGTGCGACGCGCAACATAGCGCGAGTGTGAACTGCACAAAACCGTGCGATGCGCAAAATAACGCGAGTGTCAACTGCACAAAACTGTGCGAAGCGGAAAATAGCGCGAGTGATAAACCGCACAAAACAGTGCGACGCACAAAATAACGCGAGTGTCAACTGCACAAAACTGTGCGAAGCGGAAAATAGCGCGAGTGATAAACCGCACAAAACAGTGCGACGCACAAAATAGCGCGAGTGTCAACTGCATAAAACTGTGCGACGCGCAAAATAGGGCGAGTGATAAACCGCACAAAACAGTGCGACGAACAAAATAGCGCGAGTGTCAACTGCAGAAAACTGTGCGACGCGCAAAATAGCGCGAGTGATAAACTGCACAAAACAGTGCGACGCGCAAAATAGCGCGAGTGTCAACTGCACAAAACAGTGCGACGCGCAAAATAGCGCGAGTGTCAACTGCATAAAACACTGCGACGTGCAAAATAGCGCGAGTGATAAATTGCACAAAACAGTGCGACGCACAAAATAGCGCTAGTGATAAACTGCACAAAACACTGCGACGCGCAAAACAGTGCGAGTGATAAACTGCACAAAACAGTGCGACGCGCAAAATGGCGCGAGTGTCAACTGCACAAAACTGTGCGACGCGCAACATAGCGCGAGTGATAAACCGCACAAAACAGTGCGACGTGCAAAATAGCGCGAGTGTAAACTGCACAAAACTGTGCGAAGCGGAAAATAGCGCGAGTGATAAACAGCACAAAACAGTGCGACGCGCAAAATAGCGCGAGTGTCAACTGCACAAAACAGTGCGACGCGCAAAATAGCGCGAGTGTCAACTGCATAAAACAATGCGACGTGCAAAATAGCGCGAGTGATAAATTGCACAAAACAGTGCGACGCACAAAATAGCGCTAGTGATAAACTGCACAAAACACTGCGACGCGCAAAATAGCGCGAGGGATAAACCGCACAAAACACTGCGAAGCGCAAAATAGCGCGAGTGTCAACTGCAGAAAACTGTGCGACGCGCAAAAAAGCGCGAGTGATAAACTGCACAAAACAGTGCGACGCGCAAAATAACGCGAGTGTCAACTGCACAAAACAGTGCGACGCGCAAAATAGCGCGTGTGTCAACTGCATAAAACAATGCGACGTGCAAAATAGCGCGAGTGATAAATTGTACAAAACAGTGCGACGCACAAAATAGCGCTAGTGATAAACCGCACAAAACAGTGCGACGTGCAAAATAGCGCGAGTGTCAACTGCACAAAACTGTGCGAAGCGGAAAATAGCGCGAGTGATAAACAGCACAAAACAGTGCGACGCGCAAAATAGCGCGAGTGTCAACTGCACAAAACAATGCGACGCGCAAAATAGCGCGAGTGTCAACTGCATAAAACAATGTGACGTGCAAAATAGCGCGAGTGATAAATTGCACAAAACAGTGCGACGCACAAAATAGTGCTAGTGATAAACTGCACAAAACACTGCGACGCGCAAAATAGCGCGACGGATAAACCGCACAAAACACTGCGAAGCGCAAAATAGCGCGAGTGTCAACTGCAGAAAACTGTGCGACGCGCAAAAAAGCGCGAGTGATAAAGTGCACAAAACAGTGCGACACGCAAAATAGCGCGAGTGTCAACTGCACAAAACAGTGCGACGCGCAAAATAGCGCGTGTGTCAACTGCATAAAACAATGCGACGTGCAAAATAGCGCGAGTGATAAACAGCACAAAACGGTGCGACGCGCAAAATAGCGCGAGTGTCAACTGCACAAAACTGTGCGACGTGCAAAATAGGGCGAGTGATAAACCGCACAAAACAGTGCGACGCACAAAATAGCGCGAGTGTCAACTGCAGAAAACTGTGCGACGCGCAAAATAACGCGAGTGATAAACTGCACAAAACAGTGCGACGCGCAAAATAGCTCGAGTGTCAACTGCACAAAACAGTGCGACGGGCAAAATAGCGCGAGTGTGAACTGCACAAAACAGTGCGACGTGCAAAATACGCGAGTGATAAACTGCACAAAACAGTGCGACGCACAAAATAGCGCGAGTGATAAACTGCCCAAAACACTGCGACGCGCAAAATAGAGCGAGTGATAAACTGCACAAAACAGTGCGACGCGCAAAATAGCGCGAGTGTGAACTGCACAAAACAGTGTGACGCGCAAAATAGCGCGAGTAATAAACTGCACAAAACAGTGCGACGCCCAAAATAGCGCGAGCGATAAACTACACAAAACAATGCGACGCGCAAAATAGCGCGAGTGATAAACTGCACAAAACAGTGCGACGCGCAAAATAGCGCGAGTGTGAACTGCACAAAACAGTGCGACGCGCAAAATAGCGCGAGTGATAAACTGCACAAAACAGTGCGACGCGCAACATAGCGCGAGTGTGAACTGCACAAAACCGTGCGATGCGCAAAATAACGCGAGTGTCAACTGCACAAAACTGTGCGAAGCGGAAAATAGCGCGAGTGATAAACCGCACAAAACAGTGCGACGCACAAAATAACGCGAGTGTCAACTGCACAAAACTGTGCGAAGCGGAAAATAGCGCGAGTGATAAACCGCACAAAACAGTGCGACGCACAAAATAGCGCGAGTGTCAACTGCATAAAACTGTGCGACGCGCAAAATAGGGCGAGTGATAAACCGCACAAAACAGTGCGACGAACAAAATATCGCGAGTGTCAACTGCAGAAAACTGTGCGACGCGCAAAATAGCGCGAGTGATAAACTGCACAAAACAGTGCGACGCGCAAAATAGCGCTAGTGTCAACTGCACAAAACAGTGCGACGCGCAAAATAGCGCGAGTGTCAACTGCATAAAACACTGCGACGTGCAAAATAGCGCGAGTGATAAATTGCACAAAACAGTGCGACGCACAAAATAGCGCTAGTGATAAACTGCACAAAACACTGCGACGCGCAAAACAGTGCGAGTGATAAACTGCACAAAACAGTGCGACGCGCAAAATGCCGCGAGTGTCAACTGCACAAAACTGTGCGACGCGCAACATAGCGCGAGTGATAAACCGCACAAAACAGTGCGACGTGCAAAATAGCGCGAGTGTAAACTGCACAAAACTGTGCGAAGCGGAAAATAGCGCGAGTGATAAACAGCACAAAACAGTGCGACGCGCAAAATAGCGCGAGTGTCAACTGCACAAAATAGTGCGACGCGCGAAATAGCGCGAGTGTCAACTGCATAAAACAATGCGACGTGCAAAATAGCGCGAGTGATAAATTGCACAAAACAGTGCGACGCACAAAATAGCGCTAGTGATAAACTGCACAAAACACTGCGACGCGCAAAATAGCGCGAGGGATAAACCGCACAAAACACTGCGAAGCGCAAAATAGCGCGAGTGTCAACTGCAGAAAACTGTGCGACGCGCAAAAAAGCAAGAGTGATAAACTGCACAAAACAGTGCGACGCGCAAAATAACGCGAGTGTCAACTGCACAAAACAGTGCGACGCGCAAAATAGCGCGTGTGTCAACTGCATAAAACAATGCGACGTGCAAAATAGCGCGAGTGATAAATTGCACAAAACAGTGCGACGCACAAAATAGCGCTAGTGATAAACCGCACAAAATAGTGCGACGTGCAAAATAGCGCGAGTGTCAACTGCACAAAACTGTGCGAAGCGGAAAATAGCGCGAGTGATAAACAGCACAAAACAGTGCGACGCGCAAAATAGCGCGAGTGTCAACTGCATAAAACAATGCGACGTGCAAAATAGCGCGAGTGATAAATTGCACAAAACAGTGCGACGCACAAAATAGTGCTAGTGATAAACTGCACAAAACACTGCGACGCGCAAAATAGCGCGACGGATAAACTGCACAAAACACTGCGAAGCGCAAAATAGCGCGAGTGTCAACTGCAGAAAACCGTGCGACGCGCAAAAAAGCGCGAGTGATAAAGTGCACAAAACAGTGCGACGCGCAAAATAGCGCGAGTGTCAACTGCACAAAACAGTGCGACGCGCAAAATAGCGCGTGTGTCAACTGCATAAAACAATGCGACGTGCAAAATAGCGCGAGTGATAAACAGCACAAAACGGTGCGACGCGCAAAATAGCGCGAGTGTCAACTGCACAAAACTGTGCGACGTGCAAAATAGGGCGAGTGATAAACCGCACAAAACAGTGCGACGCACAAAATAGCGCGAGTGTCAACTGCAGAAAACTGTGCGACGCGCAAAATAACGCGAGTGATAAACTGCACAAAACAGTGCGACGCGCAAAATAGCGCGAGTGTCAACTGCACAAAACAGTGCGACGGGCAAAATAGCGCGAGTGTGAACTGCACAAAACAGTGCGACGTGCAAAATAGCGCGAGTGATAAACTGCACAAAACAGTGCGACGCACAAAATAGCGCGAGTGATAAACTGCCCAAAACACTGCGACGCGCAAAATAGAGCGAGTGATAAACTGCACAAAACAGTGCGACGCGCAAAATAGCGCGAGTGTGAACTGCACAAAACAGTGTGACGCGCAAAATAGCGCGAGTAATAAACTGCACAAAACAGTGCGACGCCCAAAATAGCGCGAGCGATAAACTACACAAAACAATGCGACGCGCAAAATAGCGCGAGTGATAAACTGCACAAAACAGTGCGACAAGCAAAATAGCGCGAGTGTGAACTGCACAAAACAGTGCGACGCGCAAAATAGCGCGAGTGATAAACTGCAAAAAACAGTGCGACGCGCAACATAGCGCGAGTGTGAATTGCACAAAACCGTGCGATGCGCAAAATAACGCGAGTGTCAACTGCACAAAACTGTGCGAAGCGGAAAATAGCGCGAGTGATAAACCGCACAAAACAGTGCGACGCACAAAATAACGCGAGTGTCAACTGCACAAAACTGTGCGAAGCGGAAAATAGCGCGAGTGATAAACCGCACAAAACAGTGCGACGCACAAAATAGCGCGAGTGTCAACTGCATAAAACAATGCGACGTGCAAAATAGCGCGAGTGATAAATTGCACAAAACAGTGCGACGCACAAAATAGCGCTAGTGATAAACTGCACAAAACACTGCGACGCGCAAAATAGCGCGAGGGATAAACCGCACAAAACACTGCGAAGCGCAAAATAGCGCGAGTGTCAACTGCAGAAAACTGTGCGACGCGCAAAAAAGCGCGAGTGATAAACTGCACAAAACAGTGCGACGCGCAAAATAACGCGAGTGTCAACTGCACAAAACAGTGCGACGCGCAAAATAGCGCGTGTGTCAACTGCATAAAACAATGCGACGTGCAAAATAGCGCGAGTGATAAATTGCACAAAATAGTGCGACGCACAAAATAGCGCTAGTGATAAACGGCACAAAACAGTGCGACGTGCAAAATAGCGCGAGTGTCAACTGCACAAAACTGTGCGAAGCAGAAAATAGCGCGAGTGATAAACAGCACAAAACAGTGCGACGCGCAAAATAGCGCGAGTGTCAACTGCATAAAACAATGCGACGTGCAAAATAGCGCGAGTGATAAATTGCACAAAACAGTGCGACGCACAAAATAGTGCTAGTGATAACCTGCACAAAACACTGCGACGCGCAAAATAGAGCGACGGATAAACCGCACAAAACACTGCGAAGCGCAAAATAGCGCGAGTGTCAACTGCAGAAAACTGTGCGACGCGCAAAAAAGCGCGAGTGATAAAGTGCACAAAACAGTGCGACGCGCAAAATAGCGCGAGTGTCAACTGCACAAAACAGTGCGACGCGCAAAATAGCGCGTGTGTCAACTGCATAAAACAATGCGACGTGCAAAATAGCGCGAGTGTCAACTGCACAAAACTGTGCGACGTGCAAAATAGGGCGAGTGATAAACCGCACAAAACAGTGCGACGCACAAAATAGCGCGAGTGTCAACTGCAGAAAACTGTGCGACGCGCAAAATAACGCGAGTGATAAACTGCACAAAACAGTGCGACGCGCAAAATAGCGCGAGTGTCAACTGCACAAAACAGTGCGACGGGCAAAATAGCGCGAGTGTGAACTGCACAAAACAGTGCGACGTGCAAAATAGCGCGAGTGATAAACTGCACAAAACAGTGCGACGCACAAAATAGCGCGAGTGATAAACTGCCCAAAACACTGCGACGCGCAAAATAGAGCGAGTGATAAACTGCACAAAACAGTGCGACGCGCAAAATAGCGCGAGTGTGAACTGCACAAAACAGTGTGACGCGCAAAATAGCGCGAGTAATAAACTGCACAAAACAGTGCGACGCCCAAAATAGCGCGAGCGATAAACTACACAAAACAATGCGACGCGCAAAATAGCGCGAGTGATAAACTGCACAAAACAGTGCGACGCGCAAAATAGCGCGAGTGTGAACTGCACAAAACAGTGCGACGCGCAAAATAGCGCGAGTGATAAACTGCAAAAAACAGTGCGACGCGCAACATAGCGCGAGTGTGAACTGCACAAAACCGTGCGATGCGCAAAATAACGCGAGTGTCAACTGCACAAAACTGTGCGAAGCGGAAAATAGCGCGAGTGATAAACCGCACAAAACAGTGCGACGCACAAAATAACGCGAGTGTCAACTGCACAAAACTGTGCGAAGTGGAAAATAGCGCGAGTGATAAACCGCACAAAACAGTGCGACGCACAAAATAGCGCGAGTGTCAACTGCATAAAACTGTGCGACGCGCAAAATAGGGCGAGTGATAAACCGCACAAAACAGTGCGACGAACAAAATATCGCGAGTGTCAACTGCAGAAAACTGTGCGACGCGCAAAATAGCGCGAGTGATAAACTGCACAAAACAGTGCGACGCGCAAAATAGCGCGAGTGTCAACTGCACAAAACAGTGCGACGCGCAAAATAGCGCGAGTGTCAACTGCATAAAACACTGCGACGTGCAAAATAGCACGAGTGATAAATTGCACAAAACAGTGCGACGCACAAAATAGCGCTAGTGATAAACTGCACAAAACACTGCGACGCGCAAAACAGTGCGAGTGATAAACTGCACAAAACAGTGCGACGCGCAAAATGGCGCGAGTGTCAACTGCACAAAACTGTGCGACGCGCAACATAGCGCGAGTGATAAACCGCACAAAACAGTGCGACGTGCAAAATAGCGCGAGTGTAAACTGCACAAAACTGTGCGAAGCGGAAAATAGCGCGAGTGATAAACAGCACAAAACAGTGCGACGCGCAAAATAGCGCGAGTGTCAACTGCACAAAATAGTGCGACGCGCAAAATAGCGCGAGTGTCAACTGCATAAAACAATGCGACGTGTAAAATAGCGCGAGTGATAAATTGCACAAAACAGTGCGACGCACAAAATAGCGCTAGTGATAAACTGCACAAAACACTGCGACGCGCAAAATAGCGCGAGGGATAAACCGCACAAAACACTGCGAAGCGCAAAATAGCGCGAGTGTCAACTGCAGAAAACTGTGCGACGCGCAAAAAAGCGCGAGTGATAAACTGCACAAAACAGTGCGACGCGCAAAATAACGCGAGTGTCAACTGCACAAAACAGTGCGACGCGCAAAATAGCGCGTGTGTCAACTGCATAAAACAATGCGACGTGCAAAATAGCGCGAGTGATAAATTGCACAAAACAGTGCGACGCACAAAATAGCGCTAGTGATAAACCGCACAAAACAGTGCGACGTGCAAAATAGCGCGAGTGTCAACTGCACAAAACTGTGCGAAGCGGAAAATAGCGCGAGTGATAAACAGCACAAAACAGTGCGACGCGCAAAATAGCGCGAGTGTCAACTGCACAAAACAGTGCGACGCGCAAAATAGCGCGAGTGTCAACTGCATAAAACAATGCGACGTGCAAAATAGCGCGAGTGATAAATTGCACAAAACAGTGCGACGCACAAAATAGTGCTAGTGATAAACTGCACAAAACACTGCGACGCGCAAAATAGCGCGACGGATAAACCGCACAAAACACTGCGAAGCGCAAAATAGCGCGAGTGTCAACTGCAGAAAACTGTGCGACGCGCAAAAAAGCGCGAGTGATAAAGTGCACAAAACAGTGCGACGCGCAAAATAGCGCGAGTGTCAACTGCACAAAACAGTGCGACGCGCAAAATAGCGCGTGTGTCAACTGCATAAAACAATGCGACGTGCAAAATAGCGCGAGTGATAAACAGCACAAAACGGTGCGACGCGCAAAATAGCGCGAGTGTCAACTGCACAAAACTGTGCGACGTGCAAAATAGGGCGAGTGATAAACCGCACAAAACAGTGCGACGCACAAAATAGCGCGAGTGTCAACTGCAGAAAACTGTGCGACGCGCAAAATAACGCGAGTGATAAACTGCACAAAACAGTGCGACGCGCAAAATAGCGCGAGTGTCAACTGCACAAAACAGTGCGACGGGCAAAATAGCGCGAGTGTGAACTGCACAAAACAGTGCGACGTGCAAAATAGCGCGAGTGATAAACTGCACAAAACAGTGCGACGCACAAAATAGCGCGAGTGATAAACTGCCCAAAACACTGCGACGCGCAAAATAGAGCGAGTGATAAACTGCACAAAACAGTGCGACGCGCAAAATAGCGCGAGTGTGAACTGCACAAAACAGTGTGACGCGCAAAATAGCGCGAGTAATAAACTGCACAAAACAGTGCGACGCCCAAAATAGCGCGAGCGATAAACTACACAAAACAATGCGACGCGCAAAATAGCGCGAGTGATAAACTGCACAAAACAGTGCGACGCGCAAAATAGCGCGAGTGTGAACTGCACAAAACAGTGCGACGCGCAAAATAGCGCGAGTGATAAACTGCAAAAAACAGTGCGACGCGCAACATAGCGCGAGTGTGAACTGCACAAAACCGTGCGATGCGCAAAATAACGCGAGTGTCAACTGCACAAAACTGTGCGAAGCGGAAAATAGCGCGAGTGATAAACCGCACAAAACAGTGCGACGCACAAAATAACGCGAGTGTCAACTGCACAAAACTGTGCGAAGCGGAAAATAGCGCGAGTGATAAACCGCACAAAACAGTGCGACGCACAAAATAGCGCGAGTGTCAACTGCATAAAACTGTGCGACGCGCAAAATAGGGCGAGTGATAAACCGCACAAAACAGTGCGACGAACAAAATATCGCGAGTGTCAACTGCAGAAAACTGTGCGACGCGCAAAATAGCGCGAGTGATAAACTGCACAAAACAGTGCGACGCGCAAAATAGCGCGAGTGTCAACTGCACAAAACAGTGCGACGCGCAAAATAGCGCGAGTGTCAACTGCATAAAACACTGCGACGTGCAAAATAGCACGAGTGATAAATTGCACAAAACAGTGCGACGCACAAAATAGCGCTAGTGATAAACTGCACAAAACACTGCGACGCGCAAAACAGTGCGAGTGATAAACTGCACAAAACAGTGCGACGCGCAAAATGGCGCGAGTGTCAACTGCACAAAACTGTGCGACGCGCAACATAGCGCGAGTGATAAACCGCACAAAACAGTGCGACGTGCAAAATAGCGCGAGTGTAAACTGCACAAAACTGTGCGAAGCGGAAAATAGCGCGAGTGATAAACAGCACAAAACAGTGCGACGCGCAAAATAGCGCGAGTGTCAACTGCACAAAATAGTGCGACGCGCAAAATAGCGCGAGTGTCAACTGCATAAAACAATGCGACGTGTAAAATAGCGCGAGTGATAAATTGCACAAAACAGTGCGACGCACAAAATAGCGCTAGTGATAAACTGCACAAAACACTGCGACGCGCAAAATAGCGCGAGGGATAAACCGCACAAAACACTGCGAAGCGCAAAATAGCGCGAGTGTCAACTGCAGAAAACTGTGCGACGCGCAAAAAAGCGCGAGTGATAAACTGCACAAAACAGTGCGACGCGCAAAATAACGCGAGTGTCAACTGCACAAAACAGTGCGACGCGCAAAATAGCGCGTGTGTCAACTGCATAAAACAATGCGACGTGCAAAATAGCGCGAGTGATAAATTGCACAAAACAGTGCGACGCACAAAATAGCGCTAGTGATAAACCGCACAAAACAGTGCGACGTGCAAAATAGCGCGAGTGTCAACTGCACAAAACTGTGCGAAGCGGAAAATAGCGCGAGTGATAAACAGCACAAAACAGTGCGACGCGCAAAATAGCGCGAGTGTCAACTGCACAAAACAGTGCGACGCGCAAAATAGCGCGAGTGTCAACTGCATAAAACAATGCGACGTGCAAAATAGCGCGAGTGATAAATTGCACAAAACAGTGCGACGCACAAAATAGTGCTAGTGATAAACTGCACAAAACACTGCGACGCGCAAAATAGCGCGACGGATAAACCGCACAAAACACTGCGAAGCGCAAAATAGCGCGAGTGTCAACTGCAGAAAACTGTGCGACGCGCAAAAAAGCGCGAGTGATAAAGTGCACAAAACAGTGCGACGCGCAAAATAGCGCGAGTGTCAACTGCACAAAACAGTGCGACGCGCAAAATAGCGCGTGTGTCAACTGCATAAAACAATGCGACGTGCAAAATAGCGCGAGTGATAAACAGCACAAAACGGTGCGACGCGCAAAATAGCGCGAGTGTCAACTGCACAAAACTGTGCGACGTGCAAAATAGGGCGAGTGATAAACCGCACAAAACAGTGCGACGCACAAAATAGCGCGAGTGTCAACTGCAGAAAACTGTGCGACGCGCAAAATAACGCGAGTGATAAACTGCACAAAACAGTGCGACGCGCAAAATAGCGCGAGTGTCAACTGCACAAAACAGTGCGACGGGCAAAATAGCGCGAGTGTGAACTGCACAAAACAGTGCGACGTGCAAAATTGTGTGAGTGGTAAACTGCACAAAACAGTGCGACGCACAAAATAGCGCGAGTGGTAAACTGCCCAAAACACTGCGAAGCGCAAAATAGAGCGAGTGATAAACTGCACAAAACAGTGCGACGCGCAAAATAGCGCGAGTGTGAACTGCACAAAACAGTGTGACGCGCAAAATAGCGCGAGTAATAAACTGCACAAAACAGTGCGACGCCCAAAATAGCGCGAGCGATAAACTACACAAAACAATGCGACGCGCAAAATAGCGCGAGTGATAAACTGCACAAAACAGTGCGACGCGCAAAATAGCGCGAGTGTGAACTGCACAAAACAGTGCGACGCGCAAAATAGCGCGAGTGATAAACTGCAAAAAACAGTGCGACGCGCAACATAGCGAGTGTGAACTGCACAAAACCGTA
>JAXFYN010000548.1:133479-184332 GCA_036172215.1 Camellia granthamiana
ACTCGCGCTATTTTCCGCGTCGCACTACTGTGTGCAGTTTATCACTCGCACTATTTTGCGCGTCGCACTATTGTTTGCAGTTTGACACTCGCTCTATTTTGCGCGTCGCACTGTTTTGTGCAGTTGACACTCGCGCTATTTTGCGCGTCGCACTGTTTTGTGCAGTTTATCACTCGCGATATTTTGCCCTTCGCACTATGTTGTGCAGTTTATCACTCGCGCTATTTTGCGCGTTGCACTGTCTTGTGCAGTTTATCACTCGCGCTAGTTTGCGCATCACACTGTATTGTGTAGTTGACACTCGTGCTATTTTGCGCGTCGCACAGTTTTGTGCAGTTTATCACTCGCGCTATTTTGCGCGTCGCACTGTTTTGTGCAGTTTAACACACTGCGCTATTTTGCCCTTCGCACTATTTTGTGCAGTTTATCACTCGCGCTATTTTACGCGTCTCACTGTTTTGTGCAGTGTATCAGTCGCGCTATTTTGCGCGTCGCACTGCTTTGTGCAGTTGACACTCGCGCTATTTGCCGCGTCGCACTATTGTGTGCAGTTTATCACTCGCACTATTTTGCGCGTCGCACGATTGTTTGCAGTTTGACACTCGCTCTATTTTGCGCGTCGCACTGTTTTGTGCAGTTGACACTCGCGCTATTTTGCGCGTCGCACTATTTTGTGCAGTTTATATCACTCGCGCTATTTTGCGCGTCGCGTTGTTTTGTGCAGTTTATCAGTCGCGCTATTTTGCGCGTCGCACTATTTTGTGCAGCTGACACTCCCGCTATTTTGCGCGTCCCACTGTTTGTTGCAGTTGACAGTCGCACTATTTTGCGCGTCGCACTGTTCTGTGCAGTTTATCACTCGCGCTATTTTGCGCGTCACACTGTGTTGTGCAATTTAACACTCACGCTATTTTGCCCTTCGCACTGCTTTGTGCAGTTTATCACTCCCGCTATTTTGCGCATCTCACTGTTTTGTGCAGTTGACAGTCGCGCTATTTTGCGCGTCGCACTGTTTTGTGCGGTTTATCACTCGCGCTATTTTGCGCGTCGCACTGTTCTGTGCAGTTTATCACTCGCGCTATTTTGCGCGTCGCACTGTTCTGTGCAGTTTATCACTCGCGCTATTTTGCGTGTCGCACTGTTTTGTGCAGTTTAACACTCGCGATATTTTGCCCTTCGCACTATTTTGTGCAGTTTATCACTCGCGCTATTTTGCGCGTTGCACTGTCTTGTGCAGTTTATCACTCGCGCTAGTTTGCGCATCACACTGTATTGTGCAGTTGACACTCGTGCTATTTTGCGCGTTGCACAGTTTTGTGCAGTTTATCACTCACGCTATTTTGCGCGTCGCACTGTTTTGTGCAGTTTAACACACTGCGCTATTTTGCCCTTCGCACTATTTTGTGCAGTTTATCACTCGCGCTATTTTGCGCGTCTCACTGTTTTGTGCAGTGTATCAGTCGCGCTATTTTGCGCGTCGCACTGCTTTGTGCAGTTGACACTCGCGCTATTTGCCGCGTCGCACTATTGTGTGCAGTTTATCACTCGCACTATTTTGCGCGTCGCACTATTGTTTGCAGTTTGACACTCGCTCTATTTTGCGCGTCGCACTGTTTTGTGCAGTTGACACTCGCGCTATTTTGCGCGTCGCACTGTTTTGTGCAGTTTATCACTCGCGCTATTTTGCGCGTCGCGTTGTTTTGTGCAGTTTATTAGTCGCGCTATTTTGCGCGTCGCACTGTTTTGTGCAGCTGACACTCCCGCTATTTTGCGCATCCCACTGTTTGTTGCAGTTGACAGTCGCACTATTTTGCGCGTCGCACTGTACTGTGCAGTTTATCACTCGTGCTATTTTGCGCGTCACACTGTGTTGTGCAGTTTAACACTCACGCTATTTTGCCCTTCGCACAGCTCTGTGCAGTTTATCACTCCCGCTATTTTGCGCATCTCACTGTTTTGTGCAGTTGACATTCGCGCTATTTTGCGCGTCGCACTGTTTTGTGCGGTTTATCACTCGCGCTATTTTGCGCGTCACACTGTTCTGTGCAGTTTATCACTCCCGCCATTTTGCGCGTCGCACTGTTTTGTGCATTTTATCACTCGTGCTATTTTGCGCGCCACACTGTTTTGTGCAGTTCACACTCACGCTATTTTGCGCGTCGCACTGTTTTGTGCAGTTCACACTCACGCTATTTTGCGCGTCGCACTGTTTTGTGCAGTTTAACACTCGCGCTATTTTGCACTTCGCACTATTTTGTGCAGTTTATCACTCGCGCTATTTTGCGCGTCGCACTATTTTGTGTAGTTTATCACTCGCGCTATTTTGCGCGTCACACTGTCTTGTGCAGTTGACACTCGCGCTATTTAGCGCGTCGCACTGTTCTATGCAGTTTATCACTCGCGCTATTTTGCGCGTCGCACTGTTTTGTGCAGTTTAACACTCGCGCTATTTTGCCCGTCGCACTCTTTTGTGCAGTTTATCACTCGCGCTATTTTGCGCGTCTCACTATTTTGTGCAGTTTATCACTAGCGCTATTTTGCGCGTCGCACTATTTTGTGCAGTTGACACTCGCGATATTTTGCGCGTCGAACTGTTTTGTGCAGTTGACACTCGCGCTATTTTGCGCGTCGCACTGTTTTGTGCAGTTTATCACTCGCGCTATTTTGCGCGTCGCACTGTTTTGTGCAGTTGACACTCGCGCTATTTTGCGCGTCCCACTGCTTTTGCAGTTCACAGTCGCGCTATTTTGCGCGTCGCACTGTTCTGTGTAGTTTATCGCTCGCGCTATTTTGCGCGTCGCACTGTTTTGTGCAGTTTAACACTCACGCTATTTTGCCCTTCGCACTGTTTTGTGCAGTTTATCACTCGCGCTATTTTGCACGTCGCACTGTTCTGTACAGTTGACACTCGCGCTATTTTGCGCGTCGCACTGTTTTGTGCAGCAGACACTCGCGCAATTTTGCGCGTCCCACTGTTTTTTGCAGTTGACAATCGCACTATTTTGCGCGTCGCACTGTTCTGTGCAGTTTATCAATAGCGCTATTTTGCACGTCGCACTGTTTTGTGCAGTTTAACACTCACGCTATTTTGCCCTTCGCACTGTTTTGTGCAGTTTATCACTCGCGCTATTTTGCGCGTCGCACTGTTTTGTGCAGTTGACACTCGCGCTATTTTCCGCGTCGCACTATTGTGTGCAGTTTATCACTCGCACTATTTTGCGCGTCGCACTATTGTTTGCAGTTTGACACTCGCTCTATTTTGCGCGTCGCACTGTTTTGTGCAGTTGACACTCGCGCTATTTAGCGCGTCGCACTGTTCTATGCTGTTTATTACTCGCGCTATTTTGCACGTCGCACTGTTTTGTGCACTTTAACACTCGCGCTATTTTGCGCGTCGCACTGTTTGGTGCAGTTTATCACTCGCGCTATTTTGCGCGTCGCATTGTTTTGTGCAGTTTATCACTCGCCCTATTTTGCGCGTCGCACTGTTTTGTGCAGCTGACACTCCCGCTATTTTGCGCGTCCCACTGTTTTTTGCAGTTGACAGTCGCACTATTTTGCGAGTCGCACTGTTCTGTGCAGTTTATCACTCGCGCTATTTTGCGCGTCGCACTGTGTTGTGCAGTTTAACACTCACGCTATTTTGCCCTTCGCACTGTTCTGTGCAGTTTATCACTCCCGCTATTTTGCGCGTCTCACTGTTTTGTGCAGTTGACACTCGCGCTATTTTGCGCGTCGCACTGTTTTGTAGAGTTGACACTCGCGCTATTTTGCGCGTGGCACTGTTTTGTGCAGTTTAACACACGCGCTATTTTGCCCTTCGCACTATTTTGTGCAGTTTATCACTCGCGCTATTTTGCGCATCGTACTATTTTGTGCAGTTTATCACTCGCGCTATTTTGGGCGTCGCACTGTTTTGTGCAGTTGACACTCACGCTATTTTGCGCGTCGCACTGTTTTGTGCAGTTGACACTCGCGCTATTTTGCGCGTCGCACTGTTTTGTGCAGTTGACACTCGTGCTATTTTGCGCGTCGCACTGTTTTGTAGAGTTGACACTCGCGCTATTTTGCGCGTCGCACTGTTTTATGCACTTTAACACACGTGCTATTTTGCCCTTCGCACTATTTTGTGCAGTTTATCACTCACGCTATTTTGCGCGTCGCACTGTTTTGTGCAGTTTATCACTCACGCTATTTTGCGCGTCGCACTGTTTTGTGCAGTTGACACTCGCGCTATTTTGCGCGTCGCACTGTTTTGTGCAGTTGACACTCGTGCTATTTTGCGCGTCGCACTGTTTTGTGCAGTTGACACTCGTGCTATTTTCCGCGTCCCACTGTTTTGTGCATTTGACACTCGCGCTATTTTGCGCGTCGCACTGTTCTATGCAGTTTATCGCTCGCGCTATTTTGCGCGTCGCACTGTTCTGTGTAGTTTATCACTCGCGCTATTTTGCGCGTCGCACCGTTTTGTGCAGTTTAACACTCGCGATATTTTGCCCTTCGCACTATTTTGTGCAGTTTATCACTCGCGCTATTTTGCGCGTCGCACAGTTTTTGCAGTTTATCACTCGCGCTAGTTTGCGCGTCACACTGTTTTGTGCAGTTGACACTCGCGGTATTTTGCGCGTCGCACAGTTTTGTGCAGTTTATCACTCGCGCAATTTTGCGCGTCGCACTGTTTTGTGCAGTTTAACACTCGCGCTATTTTGCCCTTCGCACTATTTTGTGCAGTTTCTCACTCGCGCAATTTTGCGCGTCTCACTGTTTTGTGCAGAATTGTCACTCGTGCTATTTTGCGAGTCGCATTGTTTTGTGCAGTTGACACTCGCGCTATTTTCCGCGTCGCATTGTTGTGTGCAGTTTATCACTCGCGCTATTTTGCGCGTCGCACTGTTTTGTGCAGTTTAACACTCGCGCTATTTTGCCCTTCGCACTCTTTTGTGCAGTTTATCACTCGCGCTATTTTGCGCGTCTCACTATTTTGTGCAGTTGACACTCGCGATATTTTGCGCGTCGAACTATTTTGTGCAGTTGACACTCGCGCTATTTTGCGCGTCGCACTGTTTTGTGCAGTTTATCACTCGCGCTATTTTGCGCGTCGCACTGTTTTGTGCAGTTGACACTCGCGCTATTTTGCGCGTCCCACTGCTTTTGCAGTTCACAGTTGCGCTATTTTGCGCGTCGCACTGTTCTGTGCAGTTTATCACTCGCGCTATTTTGCGCGTCGCACTGTTTTGTGCAGTTTAAGACTCACGCTATTTTGCCCTTCGCACTGTTTTGTGCAGTTTATCACTCGCGCTATTTTACACGTCGCACTGTTCTGTGTAGTTGACACTCGCGCTATTTTACGCGTCGCACTGTTTTGTGCAGCTGACACGCGCGCTATTTTGCGCGTCCCACTGTTTTTTGCAGTTGACAGCCGCACTATTTTGCGCGTCGCACTGTTCTGTGCAGTTTATCACTAGCGCTATTTTGCACGTCGCACTGTTTTGTGCAGTTTAACACTCACGCTATTTTGCCCTTCGCACTGTTTTGTGCAGTTTATCACTCGCGCTATTTTGCGCGTCGCACTGTTTTGTGCAGTTGACACTCGCGCTATTTTCCGCGTCGCACTATTGTGTGCAGTTTATCACTCGCACTATTTTGCGCGTCGCACTATTGTTTGCAGTTTGACACTCGCTCTATTTTGCGCGTCGCACTGTTTTGTGCAGTTGACACTCGCGCTATTTTGCGCGTCGCACTGTTTGGTGCAGTTTATCACTCGCACTATTTTGCGCGTCGCATTATTTTGTGCAGTTTATCACTCGCACTATTATGCGCGTCGCACTGTTTTGTGCAGCTGACACTCCCGCTATTTTGCGCGTCCCACTGTTTTTTGCAGTTGACAGTCGCACTATTTTGCGAGTCGCACTGTTCTGTGCAGTTTATCACTCGCGCTATTTTGTGCGTCGCACTGTGTTGTGCAGTTTAACACTCACGCTATTTTGCCCTTCGCACTGTTCTGTGCAGTTTATCACTCCCGCTATTTTGCGCGTCTCACTGTTTTGTGCAGTTGACACTCGCGCTATTTTGCGCGTCGCACTGTTTTGTAGAGTTGACACTCGCGCTATTTTGCGCGTGGCACTGTTTTGTGCAGTTTAACACACGCGCTATTTTGCCCTTCGCACTATTTTGTGCAGTTTATCACTCGCGCTATTTTGCGCGTCGCACTATTTTGTGCAGTTTATCACTCGCGCTATTTTGTGCGTCGCACTGTTTTGTGCAGTTGACACCCACGCTATTTTGCGCGTCGCACTGTTTTGTGCAGTTGACACTCGCGCTATTTTGCGCGTCGCACTGTTTTGTGCAGTTGACACTCGTGCTATTTTGCGCGTCGCACTGTTTTGTAGAGTTGACACTCGCGCTATTTTGCGCGTCGCACTGTTTTATGCACTTTAACACACGCGCTATTTTGCCCTTCGCACTATTTTGTGCAGTTTATCACTCACGCTATTTTGCGCGTCGCACTGTTTTGTGCAGTTTATCACTCACGCTATTTTGCGCGTCGCACTGTTTTGTGCAGTTGACACTCACGCTATTTTGCGCGTCGCACTGTTTTGTGCAGTTGACACTCGTGCTATTTTGCGCGTCGCACTGTTTTGTGCAGTTGACACTCGTGCTATTTTACGCGTCCCACTGTTTTGTGCAGTTGACACTCGCGCTATTTTGCGCGTCGCACTGTTCTATGCAGTTTATCGCTCGCGCTATTTTGCGCGTCGCACTGTTCTGTGTAGTTTATCACTCGTGCTATTTTGCGCGCCGCACTGTTTTGTGCAGTTCACACTCACGCTATTTTGCGCGTCGCACTGTTTTGTGCAGTTCACACTCACGCTATTTTGCGCGTCGCACTGTTTTGTGCAGTTTAACACTCGCGCTATTTTGCACTTCGCACTATTTTGTGCAGTTTATCACTCGCGCTATTTTGCGCGTCGCACTATTTTGTGTAGTTTATCACTCGCGCTATTTTGCGCGTCACACTGTCTTGTGCAGTTGACACTCGCGCTATTTAGCGCGTCGCACTGTTCTATGCAGTTTATCACTCGCGCTATTTTGCGCGTCGCACTGTTTTGTGCAGTTTAACACTCGCGCTATTTTGCCCGTCGCACTCTTTTGTGCAGTTTATCACTCGCGCTATTTTGCGCGTCTCACTATTTTGTGCAGTTTATCACTAGCGCTATTTTGCGCGTCGCACTATTTTGTGCAGTTGACACTCGCGATATTTTGCGCGTCGAACTGTTTTGTGCAGTTGACACTCGCGCTATTTTGCGCGTCGCACTGTTTTGTGCAGTTTATCACTCGCGCTATTTTGCGCGTCGCACTGTTTTGTGCAGTTGACACTCGCGCTATTTTGCGCGTCCCACTGCTTTTGCAGTTCACAGTCGCGCTATTTTGCGCGTCGCACTGTTCTGTGTAGTTTATCGCTCGCGCTATTTTGCGCGTCGCACTGTTTTGTGCAGTTTAACACTCACGCTATTTTGCCCTTCGCACTGTTTTGTGCAGTTTATCACTCGCGCTATTTTGCACGTCGCACTGTTCTGTACAGTTGACACTCGCGCTATTTTGCGCGTCGCACTGTTTTGTGCAGCAGACACTCGCGCTATTTTGCGCGTCCCACTGTTTTTTGCAGTTGACAGTCGCACTATTTTGCGCGTCGCACTGTTCTGTGCAGTTTATCAATAGCGCTATTTTGCACGTCGCACTGTTTTGTGCAGTTTAACACTCACGCTATTTTGCCCTTCGCACTGTTTTGTGCAGTTTATCACTCGCGCTATTTTGCGCGTCGCACTGTTTTGTGCAGTTGACACTCGCGCTATTTTCCGCGTCGCACTATTGTGTGCAGTTTATCACTCGCACTATTTTGCGCGTCGCACTATTGTTTGCAGTTTGACACTCGCTCTATTTTGCGCGTCGCACTGTTTTGTGCAGTTGACACTCGCGCTATTTAGCGCGTCGCACTGTTCTATGCTGTTTATTACTCGCGCTATTTTGCACGTCGCACTGTTTTGTGCACTTTAACACTCGCGCTATTTTGCGCGTCGCACTGTTTGGTGCAGTTTATCACTCGCGCTATTTTGCGCGTCGCATTGTTTTGTGCAGTTTATCACTCGCCCTATTTTGCGCGTCGCACTGTTTTGTGCAGCTGACACTCCCGCTATTTTGCGCGTCCCACTGTTTTTTGCAGTTGACAGTCGCACTATTTTGCGAGTCGCACTGTTCTGTGCAGTTTATCACTCGCGCTATTTTGCGCGTCGCACTGTGTTGTGCAGTTTAACACTCACGCTATTTTGCCCTTCGCACTGTTCTGTGCAGTTTATCACTCCCGCTATTTTGCGCGTCTCACTGTTTTGTGCAGTTGACACTCGCGCTATTTTGCGCGTCGCACTGTTTTGTAGAGTTGACACTCGCGCTATTTTGCGCGTGGCACTGTTTTGTGCAGTTTAACACACGCGCTATTTTGCCCTTCGCACTATTTTGTGCAGTTTATCACTCGCGCTATTTTGCGCGTCGTACTATTTTGTGCAGTTTATCACTCGCGCTATTTTGGGCGTCGCACTGTTTTGTGCAGTTGACACTCACGCTATTTTGCGCGTCGCACTGTTTTGTGCAGTTGACACTCGCGCTATTTTGCGCGTCGCACTGTTTTGTGCAGTTGACACTCGTGCTATTTTGCGCGTCGCACTGTTTTGTAGAGTTGACACTCGCGCTATTTTGCGCGTCGCACTGTTTTATGCACTTTAACACACGTGCTATTTTGCCCTTCGCACTATTTTGTGCAGTTTATCACTCACGCTATTTTGCGCGTCGCACTGTTTTGTGCAGTTTATCACTCACGCTATTTTGCGCGTCGCACTGTTTTGTGCAGTTGACACTCGCGCTATTTTGCGCGTCGCACTGTTTTGTGCAGTTGACACTCGTGCTATTTTGCGCGTCGCACTGTTTTGTGCAGTTGACACTCGTGCTATTTTCCGCGTCCCACTGTTTTGTGCATTTGACACTCGCGCTATTTTGCGCGTCGCACTGTTCTATGCAGTTTATCGCTCGCGCTATTTTGCGCGTCGCACTGTTCTGTGTAGTTTATCACTCGCGCTATTTTGCGCGTCGCACCGTTTTGTGCAGTTTAACACTCGCGATATTTTGCCCTTCGCACTATTTTGTGCAGTTTATCACTCGCGCTATTTTGCGCGTCGCACAGTTTTTGCAGTTTATCACTCGCGCTAGTTTGCGCGTCACACTGTTTTGTGCAGTTGACACTCGCGGTATTTTGCGCGTCGCACAGTTTTGTGCAGTTTATCACTCGCGCAATTTTGCGCGTCGCACTGTTTTGTGCAGTTTAACACTCGCGCTATTTTGCCCTTCGCACTATTTTGTGCAGTTTCTCACTCGCGCAATTTTGGGCGTCTCACTGTTTTGTGCAGAATTGTCACTCGTGCTATTTTGCGAGTCGCATTGTTTTGTGCAGTTGACACTCGCGCTATTTTCCGCGTCGCATTGTTGTGTGCAGTTTATCACTCGCGCTATTTTGCGCGTCGCACTGTTTTGTGCAGTTTAACACTCGCGCTATTTTGCCCTTCGCACTCTTTTGTGCAGTTTATCACTCGCGCTATTTTGCGCGTCTCACTATTTTGTGCAGTTGACACTCGCGATATTTTGCGCGTCGAACTATTTTGTGCAGTTGACACTCGCGCTATTTTGCGCGTCGCACTGTTTTGTGCAGTTTATCACTCGCGCTATTTTGCGCGTCGCACTGTTTTGTGCAGTTGACACTCGCGCTATTTTGCGCGTCCCACTGCTTTTGCAGTTCACAGTTGCGCTATTTTGCGCGTCGCACTGTTCTGTGCAGTTTATCACTCGCGCTATTTTGCGCGTCGCACTGTTTTGTGCAGTTTAAGACTCACGCTATTTTGCCCTTCGCACTGTTTTGTGCAGTTTATCACTCGCGCTATTTTACACGTCGCACTGTTCTGTGTAGTTGACACTCGCGCTATTTTACGCGTCGCACTGTTTTGTGCAGCTGACACGCGCGCTATTTTGCGCGTCCCACTGTTTTTTGCAGTTGACAGCCGCACTATTTTGCGCGTCGCACTGTTCTGTGCAGTTTATCACTAGCGCTATTTTGCACGTCGCACTGTTTTGTGCAGTTTAACACTCACGCTATTTTGCCCTTCGCACTGTTTTGTGCAGTTTATCACTCGCGCTATTTTGCGCGTCGCACTGTTTTGTGCAGTTGACACTCGCGCTATTTTCCGCGTCGCACTATTGTGTGCAGTTTATCACTCGCACTATTTTGCGCGTCGCACTATTGTTTGCAGTTTGACACTCGCTCTATTTTGCGCGTCGCACTGTTTTGTGCAGTTGACACTCGCGCTATTTTGCGCGTCGCACTGTTTGGTGCAGTTTATCACTCGCACTATTTTGCGCGTCGCATTATTTTGTGCAGTTTATCACTCGCACTATTATGCGCGTCGCACTGTTTTGTGCAGCTGACACTCCCGCTATTTTGCGCGTCCCACTGTTTTTTGCAGTTGACAGTCGCACTATTTTGCGAGTCGCACTGTTCTGTGCAGTTTATCACTCGCGCTATTTTGTGCGTCGCACTGTGTTGTGCAGTTTAACACTCACGCTATTTTGCCCTTCGCACTGTTCTGTGCAGTTTATCACTCCCGCTATTTTGCGCGTCTCACTGTTTTGTGCAGTTGACACTCGCGCTATTTTGCGCGTCGCACTGTTTTGTAGAGTTGACACTCGCGCTATTTTGCGCGTGGCACTGTTTTGTGCAGTTTAACACACGCGCTATTTTGCCCTTCGCACTATTTTGTGCAGTTTATCACTCGCGCTATTTTGCGCGTCGCACTATTTTGTGCAGTTTATCACTCGCGCTATTTTGTGCGTCGCACTGTTTTGTGCAGTTGACACCCACGCTATTTTGCGCGTCGCACTGTTTTGTGCAGTTGACACTCGCGCTATTTTGCGCGTCGCACTGTTTTGTGCAGTTGACACTCGTGCTATTTTACGCGTCGCACTGTTTTGTAGAGTTGACACTCGCGCTATTTTGCGCGTCGCACTGTTTTATGCACTTTAACACACGCGCTATTTTGCCCTTCGCACTATTTTGTGCAGTTTATCACTCACGCTATTTTGCGCGTCGCACTGTTTTGTGCAGTTTATCACTCACGCTATTTTGCGCGTCGCACTGTTTTGTGCAGTTGACACTCACGCTATTTTGCGCGTCGCACTGTTTTGTGCAGTTGACACTCGTGCTATTTTGCGCGTCGCACTGTTTTGTGCAGTTGACACTCGTGCTATTTTACGCGTCCCACTGTTTTGTGCAGTTGACACTCGCGCTATTTTGCGCGTCGCACTGTTCTATGCAGTTTATCGCTCGCGCTATTTTGCGCGTCGCACTGTTCTGTGTAGTTTATCACTCGCGCTATTTTGCGCGTCGCACCGTTTTGTGCAGTTTAACACTCGCGATATTTTGCCCTTCGCACTATTTTGTGCAGTTTATCACTCGCGCTATTTTGCGCGTCACACTGTTTTGTGCAGTTGACACTCGCGGTATTTTGCGCGTCGCACAGTTTTGTGCAGTTTATCACTCGCGCTATTTTGCGCGTCGCACTGTTTTGTGCAGTTTAACACTCGCGCTATTTTGCCCTTCGCACTATTTTGTGCAGTTTCTCACTCGCGCTATTTTGCGCGTCTCACTGTTTTGTGCAGAATTGTCACTCGCGCTATTTTGCGAGTCGCATTGTTTTGTGCAGTTGACACTCGCGCTATTTTCCGCGTCGCATTGTTGTGTGCAGTTTATCACTCGTGCTATGTTGCGCGTCGCACTGTTTTGTGCTGTTTAACACTCGCGCTATTTTGCCCTTCGCACTCTTTTGTGCAGTTTATCACTCGCGCTATTTTGCGCGTCTCACTATTTTGTGCAGTTGACACTCGCGATATTTTGCGCGTCGAACTGTTTTGTGCAGTTGACACTCGCGCTATTTTGCGCGTCGCACTGTTTTGTGCAGTTTATCACTCGCGCTATTTTGCCCGTCGCACTGTTTTGTGCAGTTGACACTCGCGCTATTTTGCGCGTCCCACTGCTTTTGCAGTTCACAGTTGCGCTATTTTGCGCGTCGCACTGTTCTGTGCAGTTTATCACTCGCGCTATTTTGCGCGTCGCACTGTTTTGTGCAGTTTAACACTCACGCTATTTTGCCCTTCGCACTGTTTTGTGCAGTTTATCACTCGCGCTATTTTACACGTCGCACTGTTCTGTGCAGTTGACACTCGCGCTATTTTACGCGTCGCACTGTTTTGTGCAGCTGACACTCGCGCTATTTTGCGCGTCCCACTGTTTTTTGCAGTTGACAGCCGCACTATTTTGCGCGTCGCACTGTTCTGTGCAGTTTATCACTAGCGCTATTTTGCGCGTCGCACTGTTTTGGGCAGTTTAACACTCACGCTATTTTGCCCTTCGCACTGTTTTGTGCAGTTTATCACTCGCGCTATTTTGCGCGTTGCACTGTTCTGTGCAGTTGACACTCGCGCTATTTTGCACGTCGCACTGTTTTGTGCAGTTTATCACTCCCGTCATTTTGCTCGTCACACTGTTTCCCTGCACAGTGGCAGACCATTTCCCACGCATTGGGGTTCGAACACTCGAACACCTATACGGATTCTCCTGCACAGTGGCAGATATGTAAATACAACGTTTCCTTACCATTTCTCACGCATTAGGGTTCGAACACTCGAACACCTATACGGATTCTCCTGCACAGTGGCAGATATGTAAATACAGCGTTTACTTACCATTTCTTACGCATTAGGTTTCGAACACTCGAACACCTATACGGATTCTCCTGCACAGTGGCAGATATGTAAATACATCGTTTACTTACCATTTCTCACGCATTAGCTTTCGAACACTCGAACACCCATACGGATTCTCCTGCACAGTGGCAGATATGTAAATACGACCCTTCCTTACCATTTCTGAGGCATTAGGGTTCGAACACTCGAACACCTATACGGATTCCCCTGCACAGTGGAAGATATGTAAATACGACGTTTACTTACCATTTCTCACGAATTAGGGTTCGAACACTCAAACACCGATACGGATTCTCCAGCACAGTGGCAGATATGTAAATACGGCGTTTACTTACCATTTCTCATGCATTAGGATTCGAACACTCGAACACCTATACGGATTCCCCTGCATAGTGGCAGATATGTATATACGGCATTTACTTACCATCTATCACGCATTAGTGTTCGAACACTCGAACACCTATACGGATTCTCCTGCACAGTGGCAGATATGTAAATACGGCGTTTACATACCATTTCTCACGCATTAGGGTTCGAACACTCGAACACCCATACGGATTCTCCTGCACAGTAGCAGATATGTAAATACAACGTTACCTTACCATTTCTCGCGCATTAGGGTTCGAACACTGGAACACCTGTACGGATTCTCCTGCACAGTGGCAGATATGTAAATACGGCGTTTGCTAACCATTTCTCACGCATTAGGGTTTGAACACTCGAACAGCTATACGAATTCTCCTGCACCGTGGCAGATATGTAAATACAACGTTTCCTTACCATTTCTCACGCATTAGGGTTCGAACACTGGAACACCTGTACGGATTCTCCTGCACAGTGGCAGATATGTAAATACGGCGTTTCCTTACCATTTCTCACGCATTAGGGTTCGAACACTCGAACACCTATACGGATTCTCCTGCACAGTGGCAGATAGGTAAATACAATGTTTCCTTTCGATTTCTCACGCTTTAGGGTTCGAACACTCGAACATATGTACGGATTCACCTGCACAGTGGCAGATATGTAAATACAACGTTTCCTTACCATTTCTCACGCATTAGGGTTCGAACACCCGAACAGCTATACGGATTCTCCTGCACAGTGCCAGATATGGAAATACGGCGTTTCCTTACCATTTCTCACGCATTAGGGTTCGAACACTCGAACACCTATACGGATTCCCCTGCACAGTGGCAGATAGGTAAATACAATGTTTCCTTACGATTTCTCACGCTTTAGGGTTCGAACACTCGAACACATATACGGATTCTCCTGCACAGTGGCAGATATGTAAATACAACGTTTCCTTACCATTTCTCACGCATTAGGTTTCGAACACTCGAACACCTATACAGATTCTCCTGCACAGTGGCAGATATGTAAATACAACGTTTCCTTACCATTTCTCACGCATTAGGGTTCGAACACTCGAACACCTACACGGATTCTCCTGCACTGTGGCAGATTTGTAAATACAACATTTCCTTACCATTTCTCACACATTAGGGTTCGAACACTCGAACACCTATACGGATTCTCCTGCACAGTGGCAGATATGTAAATACAACGTTTCCTTACCATTTCTCACGCATTAGGGTTCGAACACTCGAACAGCTATACGAATTCTCCTGCGCAGTGACAGATAAGTAAATACGTCGTTTACTTACCATTTCTCACGCATTTGGGTTCGAACACTTGAACAACTATACGGATTCTCCTGCACAGTGGCAGATAGGTAAATACGGCACTTATATACCATTTCTCACGCATTAGGGTTCCAACACTCGAACACCTATACGGATTCTCCTGCACAGTGGCAGATATGTAAATACGGCGTTTACTTACCATTTGTCACGCATTATGGTTCGAACACTCGAACACCTATATGGATTCACCTGCACAGTGGCAGATATGTAAATACAACGATTCCTTACCATTTCTCACGCATTAGGGTTCAAACACTCGAACACCTATACGGATTATCCTGCACAGTGGCAGATATATAAATACGGTGTTTGCTAACCATTCCTCACGCATTAGGGTTCGAACACTCGAACACCTATACAGATTCTCCTGCACAGTGGCAGATATGTAAATACGGCGTTCACTTACCATTTTTCGCGCATTAGGGTTCGAACACTCAAACACCTATACGGATTCTCCTGCACAGTGGCGGATATGTAAATACCACATTTCCTTACCATTTATCACGCTTTAGGGTTCGAACACTCGAACACCTATATGGATTCTCCTGCACAGTGGCAGATATGTAAGTACAACGTTTCCTTACCATTTCTCACGCATTAGGGTTTGAACACTCGAACAGCTATACGGATTCTCCTGCACAGTGGTAGATATGCAAATACGTCATTTACTTACCATTTCTCACGCATTAGGGTTCGAACACTCGAACAACTATACGGATTCTCCTGCACAGTGGCAGATATGTAAATACGGCGCTTATATACCATTTCTCACGCATTAGGTTTCGAACACTCGAACACCTATACAGATTCTCCTGCACAGTGGCAAATATGTAAATACGGCGTTTACATACCATTTCTCACGCATTAGGGTTCGAACACTCGAACACCCATACGGATTCTCCTACACAGTAGCAGATATGTAAATACAATGTTTCCTTACCATTTCTCGCGCGTTAGGGTTCGAACACTGGAACACCTGTACGGATTCTCCTGCACAGTGGCATATATGTAAATACGGCGTTTGCCAACCATTTCTCACGCATTAGGGTTCGAACACTCGAACACCTATACGGATTCTCCTGCATGGTGGCAGATATGTAAATACGGCGTTTCTTACCATTTCTAACGCATTAGGGTTCGAACACTTGAACACCTATACGGATTCTCCTCCACAGTAGCAGATATGTAAATACAACGTTTCCTTACCATTTCTCACGCATTAGGGTTCGAACACTGGAACACCTGTACGGATTCTCCTGCACAGTGGCAGATATGTAAATACGGCGTTTCCTTACCATTTCTCACGCATTAGGGTTCGAACACTCGAACACCTATACGGATTCTCCTGCATAGTGGCAGATATGTAAATACGGCGTTTCTTACCATGTCTCACGCATTAGGGTTCGAACACTTGAACACCTATACGGATTCTCCTCCACAGTAGCAGATATGTAAATACAACGTTTCCTTACCATTTCTCACGCATTAGGGTTCGAACACTCGAACAGCTATACGGATTCTCCTGCCCAGTGCCAGATATGTAAATACAACGTTTCCTCACCGTTTCTCACGCATTAGGGTTCGAACACTCGAACACCTATACAGATTCTCCTGCACAGTGGCAGATATGTAAATACAACGTTTCCTTACCATTTCTCACGCATTAGGGTTTGAACACTCGAACAGCTATACGGATTCTCCTGCACCGTGGCAGATATGTAAATACAACGTTTCCTTACCATTTCTCACGCATCATGGTTCGAACACTCGAACACCTATACGGATTCTCCTGCATAGTGGGAGATATGTAAATACAACGTTTCCTTACCATTTCTCACGCATTAGGGTTCGAACACTCGAACAGCTATACGAATTCTCCTGCGCAGTGACAGATAAGTAAATACGTCGTTTACTTACCATTTCTCACGCATTTGGGTTCGAACACTTGAACAACTATACGGATTCTCCTGCACAGTGGCAGATAGGTAAATACGGCGCTTATATACCATTTCTCACGCATTAGGGTTCGAACACTCGAACACCTATACGGATTCTCCTGCACAGTGGCAGATATGGAAATACGGCGTTTACATACCATTTCTCACGCATTAGGGTTCGAACACTCGAACAACTATATGGATTCTCCTGCACAGTGGCAGATATGGAAATACGGCGTTTACATACCATTTCTCACGCATTAGGGTTCGAACACTCGAACACCCATACGGATTCTCCTACACAATAGCTGATATGTAAATACAACGTTTCCTTACCATTTCTCGCGCATTAGGGTTCGAACACTGGAACACCTGTACGGATTCTCCTGCACAGTGGCAGATATGTGAATACGGCGTTTGCTAACCATTTCTCACGCATTAGGGTTCGAACACTCGAACACCAATACGGATTCTCCTGCACAGTGGCAGATATGTAAATACAGCGTTTACTTACCATTTCTCACGCATTAGGGTTCGAAAATTCGAACACCTATACGGATTCTCCTCCACAGTAGCAGATATGTAAATACAACGTTTCCTTACCATTTCTCACGCATTAGGGTTCGAACACTGGAACACCTGTACGGATTCTCCTGCACAGTGGCAGATATGTAAATACGGCGTTTACTTACCATTTCTCACGCATTAGGGTTCGAACACTCGAACACCTATACGGATTCTCCTGCACAGTGCCAGATATGTAAATACGGCGTTTACTTACCATTTCTCACGCATTAGGGTTCGAACACTCGAACACCTATATGGATTCACCTGCATAGTGGCAGATATGTAAATACAACGATTCCTTACCATTTCTCACGCATTAGGGTTCAAACACTCGAACACCTATACGGATTCTCCTGCACAGTGGCAGATATGTAAATACAACGATTCCTTACCATTTCTCACGCATTAGGGTTCAAACACTCGAACACCTACACGGATTCTCCTACACAGTGGCAGATATATAAATACGGTGTTTGCTAACCATTCCTCACGCATTAGGGTTCGAACACTCGAACACCTATACGGATTCTCCTGCACAGTGGCAGATATGTAAATACGGCGTTCACTTACCATTTTTCGCGCATTAGGGTTCGAACACTCAAACACCTATGCGGATTCTCCTGCACAGTGGCGGATATGTAAATACCACATCTCCTTACCATTTCTCACGCTTTAGGGTTCGAACACTCGAACACCTATATGGATTCTCCTGCACAGTGGCAGATATGTAAATACAACGTTTCCTTACCATTTCTCACGCATTAGGGTTCGAACACTCGAACACCTATACGGATTCTCCTGCACAGTAGTAGATATGTAAATACGTCATTTACTTACCATTTCTCACGCATTAGGGTTCGAACACTCGAACACCTATACGGATTCTCCTGCACAGTGGCAAATATGTAAATACGGCGTTTACATACCACTTCTCACGCATTAGGGTTCGAACACTCGAACACCCATACGGATTCTCCTACACAGTAGCAGATATGTAAATACAACGTTTCCTTACAATTTCTCGCGCATTAGGGTTCGAACACTGGAACACCAGTACGGATTCTCCTGCACAGTGGCAGATATGTAAATACGGCGTTTGCTAACCATTTCTCACGCATTAGGGTTCGAACACTCGAACACCTGTACGGATTCTCCAGCACAGTGGCAGATATGTAAATACGGTGTTTACTTTCCATTTCTCACGCATTAGGGTTCGAACACTCGAACACCTATATGGATTCACCTGCACAGTGGCAGATATGTAAATACAACGATTCCTTACCATTTCCCACGCATTAGGGTTCGAACACTCGAACACCTATACGGATTCTCCTGCACAGTGGCAGATATGTAAATACGGCGTTCACTTACCATTTTTCGCGCATTAGGGTTCGAACACTCAAACACCTATACGGATTCTCCTGCACAGTGGCGGATATGTAAATACCACATTTCCTTACCATTTCTCACGCTTTAGGGTTCGAATACTTGAACACCTATATGGATTCTCCTGCACAGTGGCAGATATGTAAATACAACGTTTCCTTACCATTTCTCACGCATTAGGGTTTGAACACTCGAACAGCTATACGGATTCTCCTGCACCGTGGCAGATATGTAAATACAACGTTTCGTTACCATTTCTCACGCATTAGGGTTCGAACACTCGAACACCTATACGGATTCTCCTGCACAGTGGTAGATATGTAAATACGTCATTTACTTACCATTTCTCACGCATTAGGGTTCGAACACTCGAACAACTATACGGATTCTACTACACAGTGGCAGATATGTAAATACGGCGCTTATATACCATTTCTCACGCATTAGGGTTCGAACACTCGAACACCTATACGGATTCTCCTGCAGAGTGGCAGATATGTAAATACGGCGTTTACTTACCATTTCTCACGCATTAGGGTTCGAACACTCGAACACCCATACGGATTCTTCTACACAGTAGCAGATATGTAAATACAACTTTTCCTTACCATTTCTCGCGCATTAGGGTTCGAACACTGGAACACCTCTACGGATTCTCCTGCACAGTGGCAGATATGTAAATACGGCGTTTGCTAACCATTTCTCACGCATTAGGGTTCGAACACTCGAACACCTATACGGATTCTCCTGCAAAGTGGCAGATATGTAAATACGGCGTAGACTTACCATTTCTCACGCATTAGGGTTCGAACACTCGAACAGCTATATGGATTCTCCTGCGCAGTGGCAGATAAGTAAATACGTCGTTTACTTACCATTTCTCACGCATTAGGGTTCCAACACTCGAACACCTATACAGATTCCCCTGCGCAGTGGCAGATAGGTAAATACAATGTTTCCTTACGATTTCTCACGCTTTAGGGTTCGAACACTCGAACGCATATACGGATTCACCTGCACAGTGGCAGATATGTAAATACAACGTTTCCTTACCATTTCTCACGCATTAGGGTTCGAACACTCGAACAGCTATACGGATTCTCCTGCACAGTGCCAGATACGTAAATACAACGTTTCCTCACCGTTTCTCACGCATTAGGGTTCGAACACTCGAACACCTATACGGATTCTCCTACACAGTGGCAGATACGTAAATACAACGTTTCCTTACCATTTCTCACGTATTAAGGTTCGAACACTCGAACACCAACACGGATTCTCCTGCACTGTGGCAGATTTGTAAATACAACATTTCCTTACCATTCTCACACATTAGGGTTCGAACACCCAAACATCGATACGGATTCTCCTCCACAGTGGCAGATATGTAAATACGGCGTTTACTAACCATTTCTCACGCATCAGGGTTCGAACACTCGAACACCTATACGGATTCTCCTGCACAGTGGCAGATATGTAAATACAACGTTTCCTTACCATTTCTCACGCATTAGGGTTCGAACACTCGAACAGCTACACGGATTCTCCTGCGCAGTGGCAGATAAGTAAATACGTCGTTTACTTACCATTTCTCACGCATTTGGGTTCGAACACTTGAACAACTATACGGATTCTCCTGCACAGTGGCAGATAGGTAAATACGGCGCTTATATACCATTTCTCACGCATTAGGGTTCGAACACTCGAACACCTATACGGATTCTCCTGCATAGTGGCAGATATGTAAATACGGCGTTTACTTACCATTTCTCACGCATTCGGGTTCGAACACTCGAACACCTATATGGATTCACCTGCACAGTGGCAGATATGTAAATACAACGATTCCTTACCATTTCTCACGCATTAGGGTTCAAACACTCGAACACCTATACGGATTCTCCTGCACAGTGGCAGATATATAAATACGGTGTTTGCTAACCATTTCTCACGCATTAGGGTTCGAACACTCGAACACCTATACGGATTCTCCTGCACAGTGGCAGATATGTAAATACGGCGTTCACTTACCATTTTTCGCGCATTAGGGTTCGAACACTCAAACACCTATACGGATTCTCCTGCACAGTGGCGGATATGTAAATCCCACATTTCCTTAGCATTTCTCACGCTTTAGGGTTCGAACACTCGAACACCTATATGGATTCTCCTGCACAGTGGCAGATATGTAAATACAATGTTTCCTTACCATTTCTCACGCATTAGGGTTTGAACACTCGAACAGCTATACGGATTCTCGTGCACTGTGGCAGATATGTAAATACAACGTTTCCTTACCATTTCTCACGCATTAGGGTTCGAACACTCGAACACCTATACGGATTCTCCTGCACAGTGGTAGATATGTAAATACGTCATTTACTTACCATTTCTCACGCATTAGGGTTCGAACACTCGAACAACTATACGGATTCTCCTGCACAGTGGCAGATATGCAAATACGGCGCTTATATACCATTTCTCACGCATTAGGGTTCGAACACTCGAACACCTATACGGATTCTCCTGCACAGTGGCACATATGTAAATACGGCGTTTACATACCATTTCTCACGCATTAGGGTTCGAACACTCGAACACCCATACGGATTCTCCTACACAGTAGCAGATATGTAAATACAACGTTTCCTTACCATTTCTCGCGCATTAGGGTTCGAACACTGCAACACCTGTACGGATTCTCCTGCACAGTGGCAGATATGTAAATACGGCGTTTGCTAACCATTTCTCACGCATTAGGTTTCGAACACTCGAACACATTTACGGATTCTCCTGCACAGTGGCAGATATGTAAATACGGCGTTTACTTACCATTTCTCACGCATTAGGGTTCGAACACTCGAACACCTATATGGATTCACCTGCACAGTGGCAGATATGTAAATACAACGATTCCTTACCATTTCTCACGCATTAGGGTTCAAACACTCGAACACCTATACGGATTCTCCTGCACAGTGGCAGATATATAAATACGGTGTTTGCTAACCATTCCTCACGCATTAGGGTTCGAACACTCGAACACCTATACGGATTCTCCTGCACAGTGGCAGATATGTAAATACGGCGTTCACTTACCATTTTTCGCGCATTAGGGTTCGAACACTCAAACACCTATGCAGATTCTCCTGCACAGTGGCGGATATGTAAATACCACATCTCCTTACCATTTCTCACGTTTTACTTACCATTCCTCACGCTTTAGGGTTCGAACACTCGAACACCTATATGGATTCTCCTGCACAGTGGCAGATATGTAAATACAACGTTTCCTTACGATTTCTCACGCATTAGGGTTTGAACACTCGAACAGCTATACGGATTCTCCTGCACCGTGGCAGATATGTAAATACAACGTTTCCTTACCATTTCTCACGTATTAGGGTTCGAACACTCGAACACCAATACGGATTCTCCTGCACAGTGGTAGATATGTAAATACGTCATTTACTTACCATTTCTCACGCATTAGGGTTCGAACACTCGAACACCTATACGGATTCTCCTGCACAGTGGCAGATAGGTAAATACGGCGTTCACTTACCATTTTTCGCGCATTAGGGTTCGAACACTCAAACACCTATACGGATTCTCCTGCACAGTGGCGGATATGTAAATCCCACATTTCCTTAGCATTTCTCACGCTTTAGGGTTCGAACACTCGAACACCTATATGGATTCTCCTGCACAGTGGCAGATATGTAAATACAATGTTTCCTTACCATTTCTCACGCATTAGGGTTTGAACACTCGAACAGCTATACGGATTCTCCTGCACTGTGGCAGATATGTAAATACAACGTTTCCTTGCCATTTCTCACGCATTAGAGTTCGAACACTCGAACACCTATACGGATTCTCCTGCACAGTGGTAGATATGTAAATACGTCATTTACTTACCATTTCTCACGCATTAGGGTTCGAACACTCGAACAACTATACGGATTCTCCTGCACAGTGGCAGATATGCAAATACGGCGCTTATATACCATTTCTCACGCATTAGGGTTCGAACACTCGAACACCTATACGGATTCTCCTGCACAGTGGCACATATGTAAATACGGCGTTTACATACCATTTCTCACGCATTAGGGTTCGAACACTCGAACACCCATACGGATTCTCCTACACAGTAGCAGATATGTAAATACAACGTTTCCTTACCATTTCTGGCGCATTAGGGTTCGAACACTGCAACACCTGTACGGATTCTCCTGCACAGTGGCAGATATGTAAATACGGCGTTTGCTAACCATTTCTCACGCATTAGGTTTCGAACACTAGAACACATAGACGGATTCTCCTGCACAGTGGCAGATATGTAAATACGGCGTTTACTTACCATTTCTCACGCATTACGGTTCGAACACTCGAACACCTATATGGATTCACCTGCACAGTGGCAGATATGTAAATACAACGATTCCTTACCATTTCTCACGCATTAGGGTTCAAACACTCGAACACCTATACGGATTCTCCTGCACAGTGGCAGATATATAAATACGGTGTTTGCTAACCATTCCTCACGCATTAGGGTTCGAACACTCGAACACCTATACGGATTCTCCTGCACAGTGGCAGATATGTAAATACGGCGTTCACTTACCATTTTTCGCGCATTAGGGTTCGAACACTCAAACACCTATGCAGATTCTCCTGCACAGTGGCGGATATGTAAATACCACATCTCCTTACCATTTCTCACGCTTTACTTACCATTCCTCACGCTTTAGGGTTCGAACACTCGAACACCTATATGGATTCTCCTGCACAGTGGCAGATATGTAAATACAACGTTTCCTTACGATTTCTCATGCATTAGGGTTTGAACACTCGAACAGCTATACGGATTCTCCTGCACCGTGGCAGATATGTAAATACAACGTTTCCTTACCATTTCTCACGTATTAGGGTTCGAACACTCGAACACCAATACGGATTCTCCTGCACAGTGGTAGATATGTAAATACGTCATTTACTTACCATTTCTCACGCATTAGGGTTCGAACACTCGAACAACTATACGGATTCTCCTGCACAGTGGCAGATATGTAAATACGGCGCTTATATACCATTTCTCACGCATTAGGGTTCGAACACTCGAACACCCATACGGATTCTTCTACACAGTAGCCGATATGTAAATACAACGTTTCCTTACCATTTCTCACGCATTAGGGTTCGAACACTGGAACACCTGTACGGATTCTCCTGCACAGTGGCAGATATGTAAATACGGCGTTTGCTAACCATTTCTCACGCATTAGGGTTCGAACACTCGAACACCTATACGGATTCTCCTGCAAAGTGGCAGATATGTAAATACGGCGTTTACTTACCATTTCTCACGCATTAGGGTTCGAACACTCGAACAGCTATATGGATTCTCCTGCGTAGTGGCAGATAGGTAAATACGTCGTTTACTTACCATTTCTCACGCATTTGGGTTCGAACACTTGAACAACTATACGGATTCTCCTGCACAGTGGCAGATAGGTAAATGCGGCGCTTATATACCATTTCTCACGCATTAGGGTTCCAACACTCGAACACCTATACGGATTCTCCTGCACAGTGGCAGATAGGTAAATACAATGTTTCCTTACGATTTCTCACGCTTTAGGGTTCGAACACTCGAACACATATACGGATTCACCTGCACAGTGGCAGATATGTAAATACAACGTTTCCTTACCATTTCTCACGTATTAGGGTTCGAACACTCGAACACCAATACGGATTCTCCTGCACAGTGGTAGATATGTAAATACGTCATTTACTTACCATTTCTCACGCATTAGGGTTCGAACACTCGAACACCTATACGAATTCTCCTGCACAGTGGCAGATATGTAAATACGGCGTTCACTTACCATTTTTCGCGCATTAGGGTTCGAACACTCAAACACCTATACGGATTCTCCTGCACAGTGGCGGATATGTAAATCCCACATTTCCTTAGCATTTCTCACGCTTTAGGGTTCGAACACTCGAACACCTATATGGATTCTCCTGCACAGTGGCAGCTATGTAAATACAATGTTTCCTTACCATTTCTCACGCATTAGGGTTTGAACACTCGAACAGCTATACGGATTCTCCTGCACTGTGGCAGATATGTAAATACAACGTTTCCTTACCATTTCTCACGCATTAGGGTTCGAACACTCGAACACCTATACGGATTCTCCTGCACAGTGGTAGATATGTAAATACGTCATTTACTTACCATTTCTCACGCATTAGGGTTCGAACACTCGAACAACTATACGGATTCTCCTGCACAGTGGCAGATATGTAAATACGACGCTTATATACCATTTCTCAAGCATTAGGGTTCGAACACTCGAACAGCTATACGGATTCTCCTGCACAGTGGCAGATATGTAAATACGGCGTTTACATACCATTTCCCACGCATTAGGGTTCGAACACTCGAACACCCATACGGATTCTCCTACACAGTAGCAGATATGTAAATACAACGTTTCCTTACCATTTCTCGCGCACTAGGGTTCGAACACTGGAACACCTGTACGTATTCTCCTGCACAGTGGCAGATATGTAAATACGACGTTTGCTAACCATTTCTCACGCATTAGGGTTCGAACACTCGAACACCTAGACGGATTCTCCGGCACAGTGGCAGATATGTAAATACGACGTTTACTTACCATTTCTCACGCATTAGGGTTCGAACACTCGAACACCTATACGGATTCTCCTCCACAGTAGCAGATATGTAAATACAACGTTTCCTTACCAATTCTCACGCATTAGGGTTCGAACACTGGAACACCTGTACGGATTCTCCTGCACAGTGGCAGATATGTAAATACGGCGTTTCCTTACCATTTCTCACGCATTAGGGTTCGAACACTCGAACACCTATACGAATTCTCCTGCACAGTGCAGATACGTAAATACAATGTTTCCTTACGATTTCTCACGCTTTAGGGTTCGAACACTCGAACACATATACGGATTCACCTGCACGGTGGCAGATATGTAAATACAACGTTTCCTTACCATTTCTCACGATTAGGGTTCGAACACTCGAACACCGATACGGATTCTCCAGCACAGTGGCAGATATTTAAATACGGCGTTTACTTACCATTTCTCATGCATTAGGGTTCGACCACTCGAACACCTATACGATTCCCCTGCACAGTGGCAGATATGTATATACGACATTTACTTACCATTTCTCACGCAGTAGGGTTCGAACACTCGAACAACCTATACGGATACTCCTGCACTGTCGTAGATATGTAAATACGGCGTTTACTTACCTTTTCTCATGCATTAGGGTTCGAACACTCGAACACCTATACGGATTCCCCTGCACAGTGGCAGATATGTATATACGACATTTACTTACCATTTCTCACGCATTAGGGTTCGAACACTCGAACACCTATACGGATACTCCTGCACTGTCGTAGATATGTAAATACGGCGTTTACTAACCATTTCTCATGCATTAGGGTTCGAACACTTGAACACCTATACGGATTCTCCTGCACCGTGGCAAATTTGTAAATACAACCGTTTCCTTACCGTTTCTCACGCATTAGGGTTCGAACACTCGAACACCTATACGGATTCTCCTGCACAGTGGCAGATATGTAAATACAACGTTTCCTTACCATTTCTCACGCATTAGGGTTCGAACACTCGAACAACTATACGGATTCTCCTGCGCAGTGGCAGAAAAGTAAATACGTCGTTTACTTACCATTTCTCACGCATTTGGGTTCGAACACTTGAACAACTATAGTGGATTCTCCTGCACAGTGGCAGATAGGTAAATACGGCGCTTATATACCATTTCTCACGCATTAGGGTTCCAACACTCGAACACCTACACGGATTCTCCTGCACAGTGGCAGATATGTAAATACGGCGTTTACTTACCATTTCTCACGGATTATGGTTCGAACACTCGAACACCGATATGGATTCACCGGCACAGTGGTAGATATGTAAATACAACGATTCCTTACCATTTCTCACGCATTTAATAAAGTAACAAAAGGTTCAACACTCGAACACCTATACGGATTCTCCTGCACAGTGGCAGATATATAAATACGGGGTTTGCTAACCATTCCTCACGCATTAGGGTTCGAACACTCGAACACCTATACGGATTCTCCTGCACAGTGGCAGATATGGAAAGTACGGCGTTCACTTACCATTTTTCGCGCATTAGGGGTTCGAACACTCAAACACCTACACGGATTCTCCTGCACAGTGGCGGATATGTAAATACCAAATTTCCTTACCATTTCTCACGCTTTGGGGTTCGAACACTCGAACACCTATATGGATTCTCCTACACAGTGGCAGATATGTAAATACAACGTTTCCCTTACCATTTCTCACGCATTAGGGTTCGAACACTCGAACACCTATACGGATTCTCCTGCACAGTGGCAGATATGTAAATACAACGTTTCCTTACCATTTCTCACGCATTAGGGTTTGAACACTCGAACAGCTATATGGATTCTCCTACACAGTGGTAGATATGTAAATACAACGTTTCCTTACCAGTTCTCACGCATTAGGGTTCGAACACTTGAACTCCTACACGGATTCTCCTGCACAATGGTAGATATGTAAATACGTCGTTTACTTACCATTTCTCAGGCATTAGGGTTCGAACACTCGAACAACTATACGGATTCTCCTGCACAGTGGCAGATATGTAAATACGGCGCTTATATACCATTTCTCACGCATTGGGGTTCGAACACTCGAACACCTATACGGATTCTCCTGCACAGTGGCAGATATGTAAATATTGGCGTTTACTTACCATTTCTCACGCATTAGGGTTCGAACACTCGAACACCTATACGGATTCTCCTGCACAGTGGCAGATATGTAAATACAACGTTTCCTTACCATTTCTCACGCATTAGGGTTTCGAACACTCGAACAACTATACGGATTCTCCTGCGCAGTGGCAGATAAGTAAATACGTCGTTTACTTACCATTTCTCACGCATTTGGGTTCGAACACCTTGAACAACTATACGGATTCTCCTGCACAGTGGCAGATATGTAAATACGGCGCTTATACACCATTTCTCACGCATTGGGGTTCGAACACTCGAACACCTATACGGATTCTCCTGCACAGTGGCAGATATGTAAATACGGCGTTCACTTACCATTTTTCGCGCATTAGGGTTCGAACACTCAAACACCTATACGGATTCTCCTGCACAGTGGCGGATATGTAAATACCAAATTCCTTACCATTTCTCACGCTTTGGGGTTCGAACACTCGAACACCTATATGGATTCTCCTACACAGTGGCAGATATGTAAATACAACGTTTCCTTACCATTTCTCACAGCATTAGGGTTCGAACACTCGAACACCTATACGGATTCTCCTGCACAGTGGCAGATATGTAAATACAACGTTTCCTTACCATTTCTCACGCATTAGGGTTTGAACACTCGTCGAACAGCTATATGGATTCTCCTACACAGTGGTAGATATGTAAATACAACGTTTCCTTACCAGTTCTCACGCATTAGGGTTCGAACACTTGAACTCCCTACACGGATTCTCCTGCACAATGGTAGATATGTAAATACGTCGTTTACTTACCATTTCTCAGGCATTAGGGTTCGAACACTCGAACAACTATACGGATTCTCCTGCACAGTGGCAGATATGTAAATACGGCGCTTATACACCATTTCTCAACGCATTGGGGGTTCGACACACTCGAACACCTATACGGATTCTCTCCTGCACAGTGGCAGATATGTAAATATGGCGTTTACTTACCATTTCTCACGCATTAGGGTTCGAACACTCGAACACCTATACGGATTCTCCTGCACAGTGGCAGATATGTAAATACAACGTTTCCTTACCATTTCTCACGCATTAGGGTTCGAACACTCGAACAACTATACGGATTCTCCTGCGCAGTGGCAGATAAGTAAATACGTCGTTTACTTACCATTTCTCACGCATTTGGGTTCGAACACTTGAACAACTATACGGATTCTCCTGCACAGTGGCAGATAGGTAAATACGGCGCTTATATACCATTTCTCACGCATTAGGGTTCCAACACTCGAACACCTACACGGATTCTCCTGCACAGTGGCAGATATGTAAATACGGCGTTTACTTACCATTTCTCACGCATTATGGTTCGAACACTCGAACACCGATATGGATTCGCCTGCACAGTGGCAGATATGTAAATACAACGATTCCTTACCATTTCTCACGCATTAGGGTTCAAACACTCGAACACCTATACGGATTCTCCTGCACAGTGGCAGATATATAAATACGGGGTTTGCTAACCATTCCTCACGCATTAGGGTTCGAACACTCGAACACCTATACGGATTCTCCTGCACAGTGGCAGATATGTAAATACGGCGTTCACTTACCATTTTTCGCGCATTAGGGTTCGAACACTCAAACACCTATACGGATTCTCCTGCACAGTGGCGGATATGTAAATACCAAATTTCCTTACCATTTCTCACGCTTTGGGGTTCGAACACTCGAACACCTATATGGATTCTCCTACACAGTGGCAGATATGTAAATACAACGTTTCCTTACCATTTCTCACGCATTAGGGTTCGAACACTCGAACACCTATACGGATTCTCCTGCACAGTGGCAGATATGTAAATACAACGTTTCCTTACCATTTCTCACGCATTAGGGTTTGAACACTCGAACAGCTATATGGATTCTCCTACACAGTGGTAGATATGTAAATACAACGTTTCCTTACCAGTTCTCACGCATTAGGGTTCGAACACTTGAACTCCTACACGGATTCTCCTGCACAATGGTAGATATGTAAATACGTCGTTTACTTACCATTTCTCAGGCATTAGGGTTCGAACACTCGAACAACTATACGGATTCTCCTGCACAGTGGCAGATATGTAAATACGGCGCTTATATACCATTTCTCACGCATTGGGGTTCGAACACTCGAACACCTATACGGATTCTCCTGCACAGTGGCAGATATGTAAATATGGTGTTTACTTACCATTTCTCACGCATTAGGGTTCGAACACTCGAACACCTATACGGATTCTCCTGCACAGTGGCAGATATGTAAATACGGCGTTTACTTACCATTTCTCATGCATTAGGGTTCGAACACTCGAACACCTATACGGATTCTCCTGCACAGTGGCAGATATGTAAATACAGCGTTTACTTACCATTTCTCACGCATTAGGTTCCGAACACTCGAACACCTATACGGATGATCCTGCACAGTGGCAGATATGTAAATACAGCGTTTACTTACCATTTCTCACGCATTAAGTTTCGAACACTCGAACACCTATACGGATTCTCCTGCACAGTGGCAGATATGTAAATACAGCGTTTACTTACCATTTCTCACGCATTAGGTTACGAACACTCGAACACCTATGTGGATTCTCCTGCACAGTGGCAGATATGTAAATACGGCGCTTCCTTACTATTTCTCAGGCTTTAGGATTCGAACACTCGAATACCTATACGGATGGCCCTGCACAGTGGAAGATATGTAAATACGACGTTTACTTACCATTTCTCACGAATTAGGGTTCGAACACTCGAACACCGATACGGATTCTCTAGCACAGTGGCAGATATGTAAATACGGCGTTCACTTACCATTTCTCACGCATTAGGGTTCGAACACTCGAACACCTATACGGATTCCCCTGCACAGTGGCAGATATGTATATACGGCATTTACTTACCATTTCTCACGCATTAGGGTTCGAACACTCGAACACCTATACGGATACTCCTGCACTGTCGTAGATATGTAAATACGGCGTTTACTAACCATTTCTCATGCATTAGGGTTCGAACACTCGAACACCTATACGGATTCTCCTGCACCGTGGCAGATTTGTAAATACAACGTTTCCTTACCATTTCTCACGCATTAGGGTTCGCACACTCGAACACCTATACGGATTATCCCGCACAGTGGCAGATATGTAAATACAATGTTTCCTTACCATTTCTCACGCATTAGAGCTCGAACACTGCAACACCTATCCGGATTCTCCTGCACAGTGGCAGATATGCAAATACAACGATTCCTTACCATTTTCTCACGCATTAGGGTTCGAACAATCAAACACCTATACGGATTCTCCTACACAATGGCAGATATGTAAATACAGCGTTTACTGACCATTTCTCACGCATTAGGGTTCGAACACTCGAACACCTATACGGATTCTCCTACACAGTGGCAGATATGTAAATACAGCGTTTACTTACCATTTCTCATGCATTAGGTTCTGAACACTCGAACACCTATACAGATTCTCCTGCACAGTGGCAGATATGTAAATACAGCGTTTACTTACCAATTCTCACACATTAGGTTTCGAACACTTGAACACCTATGCGGATTCTCCAGCACAGTGGCAGATATGTAAATACGGCACTTCCTTACCATTTCTCAGGCTTTAGGATTCGAACACTCGAACACCTATACGGATGCCCCTGCACAGTGGAAGATATGTAAATACGACGTTTACTTACCATTTCTCACGAATTTGGGTTCGAACACTCGAACACCGATACGGATTCTCCAGCACAGTGGCCGAGATGTAAATACAACGTTTCCATACCATTTCTCACGCATTAGGGTTCGAACACTTGAACTCCTATACGGATTCTCCTGCGCAGTGGCAGATATGTAAATATGGCGCTTATATACCATTTCTCACGCATTAGGGTTCGAACACTCGAACACCTATATGGATACTCCTGCACAGTGGCAGATATGTAAATACGGCGTTTACTTACCATTTCTCACGCATTAGGGTTCGAACACTCGAACACCTATACGGATTCTCCTGCACCGTGGCAGATATGAAAATACAACGTTTCCAAACCATTTCTCACGCATTAGGGTTCGCACACTCGAACACCTAAACGGATTATCTCGCACAGTGGCAGATATGTAAATACAACGTTTCCTTACCATTTCTCACGCAATAGGGTTCGAACACTGCAACACCTGTACGGATTCTCCTGCACAGTGGAAGATATGTAAATACGGCGTTTCCTTACCATTTCTCACGCATTAGGGTTGAAACACTCGAACACCTATATGGATTCTCCTGCATTGTGGCAGATATGTAACTACAATGTTTCCTTACAATTTCTCACGCTTTAGGGTTCGAACACTCGAACACATGTACGGATTCACCTGCACAGTGGCAGATATGTAAATACAATGTTTCCTTACCATTTCTCACGCATTAGGGTTCGAACACTCGAACATCTACACGGATTCACCTGCACAGTGGTAGATATGTAAATACGTCGTTTACTTACCATTTCTCATGCATTGGGGTTCGAACACTCGAACAACTATACAGATTCTCCTGCACAGTGGCAGATATGTAAATACGGCGCTTATATACCATTTCTCACGCATTAGGGTTCGAAGACTCGAACACCTATACGGATTCTCCTGCACAGTGGCAGATATGTAAATACGGCGTTTACTAACCATTTCTCACGCATTAGGGTTCGAGCACTCGAACACCTATACGGATTCTCCTGCACAGTGGCAGATATGTAAACGCAACGTTTCCTTACCATTTCTCTCGCATTAGGGTTCGAACACACGAACACCTATACGGATTCTCCTGCACAGTGGCAGATATGTAAATACAGCGTTTACTTACCATTTCTCACGCATTAGGTTTCGAACACTCGAACACCTATACGGATTCTCCTGCACAGTGGCAGATATGTAAATACAGCGTTTACTTACCATTTCTCACGCATTAGGTTTCGAACACTCGAACACCAATGCGGATTCTCCTGTACAGTGGCAGATATGTAAATACGGCGCTTCCTTACCATTTCTCTGGCATTAGGATTCGAACACTCGAACACCTATACGGATGCCCCTGCACAGTGGAAGATATGTAAATACGACGTTTACTTACCATTTCTCACGAATTAGGGTTCGAACACTCGAACACCGATACGGATTCTCCAGCACAGTGGCAGATATGTAAATACGGCGTTTACTTGCCATTTCTCACGCATTAGGGTTCAAACACTCGAACACTTATACGGATTCCCCTGCACAGTGGCAGATATGTATATACGGCATTTACTTACCATTTCTCACGCATTAGGGTTCGAACACTCTAACACCTATACGGATACTCCTGCACAGTGGCAGATATGTAAATACGGCGTTTACTTACCATTTCTCACGCATTAGGGTTCGAACACTCGAACACCTATACGGATTCTCCTCCACAGTAGCAGATATGTAAATATAACGTTTCCTTACCTTTTCTTACGCATTAGGGTTCGAACACTGGAACACCTGTACGGATTCTCCTGCACAGTGGCAGATATGTAAATACGGCGTTTCCTTACCATTTCTCACGCATTATGGTTCGAACACTCGAACACCTATACGGATTCTCCTGCATAGTGGCAGATAGGTAAATATAATGTTTCCTTACGATTTCTCACGCATTTAGGGTTCGAACACTCGAACACATATACGGATTCACCTGCACAGTGGCAGATATGTAAATACAACGTTTCCTTACCATTTGTCACGCATTTAGGGTTCGAACACTCGAACACCTATATGGATTCTCCTGCACAGTGGCAGATATGTAAATACAACGTTTCCTTACCATTTCTCACGCATTAGGGTTCGAACATTTAAACAGCTATACAGATTCTCCTGCGCAGTGGCAGATATGTAAATACGTCGTTTACTTACCATTTCTCATGCATTTGGGTTCGAACACTTGAAGAACTATACGGATTCTCCTGCACAGTGGTAGATAGGTAAAAACGGCGCTTATATACCATTTCTCACGCACTAGGGTTCCAACACTCGAACACCTACACGGATTCTCCTGCACAGTGGCAGATATGTAAATACGGCGTTTACTTACCATTTCTCACGCATTAGGGTTCGAACACTCGAACACCTATATGGATTCACCTGCACAGTGGCAGATATGTAAATACAACGATTCTTTACGATTTCTCACGCAGTAGGGTTCGAACACTCGAACACCTATACGGATTCTCCTGCACAGTTGAAGACATATAAATACGGTGTTTGCTAGCCATTTCTCACGCATTAGGGTTCGAACACTCAAACACCTATACGGATTCTCCTGCACAGTGGCGGATATGTAAATACCACATTTCCTTCCCATTTCTCACGCTTTAGGGTTCGAACACTCGAACACCTATATGGATTCTCCTGCACAGTGGCAGATATGTAAATACAACGTTTCCTTACCATTTCTCACGCATTAGGGTTTGAACACTCGAACAGCTATACGGATTCTCCTGCACCGTGGTAGATATGTAAATACAACGTTTCCTTACCATTTCTCACGCATTAGGGTTCGAACACTCGAACACCTATACGGATTCTCCTGCACAGTGGTAGATATGTAAATATGTCATTTACTTACCATTTCTCACGCATTAGGGTTCGAACACTCGAACAACTATACGGATTCTCCTGCACAGTGGCAGATATGTAAATACGGCGCTTATATACCATTTCTCACGCATTAGGGTTCGAACACTCGAACGCCTATACGGATTCTCCTACACAGTGGCAGATATGTAAATACGGCGTTTACTTACCATTTCTCACGCTTTAGGGTTCGAACACTCGAACACCTATAAGGATTCACCAGCACAGTGGCAGATATGTAAATACAACGATTCCTTACCATTTCTCACGCATTAGGGTTCGAACACTCGAACACCTATACGGATTCTCCTGCACAGTGGCAGATATATAAATACAGTGTTTGCTAATCATTTCTCACGCATTAGGGTTCGAACACTCGAACACCTATACGGATTCTCCTGCACAGTGGCAGATATGTAAATACGGCGTTCACTTACCATTTTTCACGCATTAGGGTTCGAACACTCAAACACCTATACGGATTCTCCTGCACAGTGGCGGATATGTAAATACCACATTTCCTTACCATTTCTCACGCTTTAGGGTTCGAACACTCGAACACCTATATGGATTCTCCTGCACAGTGGCAAATATGTAAATACAAACGTTTCCTTACCATTTCTCACGCATTAGGGTTTGAACACTCGAACAGCTATACGGATTCTCCTGCACCGTGGCAGATATGTAAATACAACGCTTCCTCACCACTTCTCACGCATTAGGGTTCGAACACTCGAACACCTATACGGATTCTCCTGGACAGTGGTAGATATGTAAATACGTCATTTACTTACCATTTCTCACGCATTAGGGTTCGAACACTCGAACAACTATACGGATTCTCCTGCACAGTGGCAGATATGTAAATACGGCGCTTATATACCATTTCTCACGCATTAGGGTTCGAACACTCGAACACCTATACGGATTCTCCTTCACAGTGGCAGATATGTAAACACAACGTTTCCTTTCCATTTCTCACGCAATAGCGTTCCAACACTCGAACACCTATACGGATTCCCCTGCACAGTGGCAGATATGTAAATACAGCATTTACTTACCATTTCTCACGCATTAGGTTCCGAACACTCGAACACCTATACGGATGCCCCTGCACAGTGGCAGATATGTAACTATGACGTTTACTTACCATTTCTCACGAATTAGGGTTCGAACACTCGAAGACCGATACGGATTCTCCAGCACAGTGGCAGATATGTAAATACGGCGTTTACTTACCATTTCTCACGCATTAGGGTTCGAACACTCGAACACCTATACGGATTCCCCTGCACAGTTGCAGATATGTATATACGATATTTACATACCATTTCTCACGCATTAGGGTTTGAACACTCGAACACCTATACGGATACTCCTGCACTGTCGTAGATATGTAAATACGGCGTTTACTAACCATTTCTCATGCATTAGGGTTCGAACACTCGAACACCTGTACGGATTCTCCTGCACCGTGGCAGATTTGTAAATACAACGTTTCCTTACCATTTCTCACGCATTAGGGTTCGCACACTCGAACACCTATACGGATTATCCCGCACAGTGGCAGATATATAAATACAATGTTTCCTTACCATTTCTCACGCATTAGGGCTCGAACACTGCAACACCTATACGGATTCTCCTGCACAGTGGCAGATATGTAAATACAACGATTTCTTACCATTTCTCACGCATTAGGGTTCGAACACTCGAACACCTATACGGATTCTCCTGCACAATGGCAGATATGTAAATACAGCGTTTACTAACCATTTCTCACGCATTAGGGTTCGAACACTCGAACACCTATACGGATTCTCCTGCACAGTGGCAGATATGTAAATACAACATTTCCTTACCATTTCTCACGCATTGGGGTTTGAACACTCGAACAGCTTTACGGATTCTCCTACACAGTGGCAGATATATAAATACAACGTTTCCTTACCATTTCTCACGCATTAGGGTTCCAACACTTGAACTCCTATACGGATTCTCCTGCACAGTGGTAGATATATAAATACGTCGGTTACTTACCATTTCTCACGCATTAGGGTTCGAACACTCGAATAACTATACGGATTCTCCTGCACAGTGGCAGATATGTAAATACGGCGCTTATATACCATTTCTCACGTATTAGGGTTCGAACACTCGAACACCTATACGGATTCTCCTGCACAATGGCAGATATGTAAATACGGCGTTTACTAACCATTTCTCACGCATTAGGGTTCGAACACTCGAACACCTATACGGATTCTCCTACACAGTGGCAGATATGTAAATACAACGTTTCCTTACCATTTCTCACGCATTAGGGTTCCAACACTCGAACACCTATACGGATTCTCCTGCACAGTGGCAGATATGTAAATACAGCGTTTACTTACCATTTCTCACGCATTAGGTTCCGAACACTCGAACACCTATACGGATTCTCCTGCACAGTGGCAGATATGTAAATACAGCGTTTACTTACCATTTCTCACGTATTAGGTTTCGAACACTCGAACACCTATGCGGATTCTCCTGCACAGTGGCAGATATGTAAATATGGCACTTCCTTACCATTTCTCAGGCTTTCGGATTCGAACACTCGAACACCTATACGGATGCCCCTGCACAGTGGAAGATATGTAAATACGACGTTTACTTACCATTTCTCACGAATTAGGTTTCGAACACTCGAACACCGATACGAATTCTCCAACACAGTGGCAGAGATGTAAATACGGCGTTTGCTTACCATTTCTCACGCATTAGGGTTCGAATACTCGAACACCTATACGGATTCCCCTGCACTGTGGCAGATATGTATATACGGCATTTACTTACCATTTCTCTCGCATTAGGGTTCGAACACTCGAACACCTATACGGATACTCCTGCACAGTGGCAGATATGTAAATACGGCGTTTACTTACCATTTCTCACGCATTAGGGTTCGAACACTCGAACACCCATACGGATTCTCCTGCACAGTAGCAGATATGTAAATACAACGTTTCCTTACCATTTCTCGCGCATTAGGGTTCGAACACTGGAACACCTGTACGGATTCTCCTGCACAGTGGCAGATATGTAAATACGGCGTTTGCTAACCATTTCTCACGCATTAGGGTTCGAACACTCGAACACCTATATGGATTCTCCTGCATAATGGCAGATATGTAAATTCAATGTTTCCTTACGATTTCTCACGCTTTAGGGTTCGAACACTCGAACACATGTACGGATTCACCTGCACAGTGGCAGATATGTAAATACAACGTTTTTTACCATTTCTCACGCATTACGGTTCGAACACTCGAACACCTATACGGATTCTCCTGCACAGTGGCAAATATGTAAATACAACGTTTCCTTACCATTTCTCAAGCATTAGGATTCGAACACTCGAACATCTACACGGATTCACCTGCACAGTGGTAGATATGTAAATACGTCGTTTACTTACCATTTCTCACGCATTAGGGTCCGAACACTCGAACAACTACACAGATTCTCCTGCACAGTGGCAGATATGTAAATACGGCGCTTATATACCATTTCTCACGCATTAGGGTTCGAACACTCGAACACCTATACGGATTCTCCTGCACAGTGGCAGATATATAAATACGGCGTTTACTAACCATTTCTCACGCATTAGGGTTCGAACACTCGAACACCTATACGGATTCTCCTGCACAGTGGCAGATATGTAAATGCAACGTTTCCTTACCATTTCTCTCGCATTAGGGTTCGAACACACGAAGACCTATACGGGTTCTCCTACACAGTGGCAGATATGTAAATACAGCGTTTACTTACCATTTCTCACGCATTAGCTTGCGAACACTCGAACACCTATGCGGATTCTCCTGTACAGTGGCAGATATGTAAATACGGCGCTTCCTTACCATTTTTCTGGCATTAGGATTCGAACACTCGAACACCTATACGGATGCCCCTGCACAGTGGAAGATATGTAAATACGACGTTTACTAACCATTTCTCACGCATTAGGGTTCGAGCACTCGAACACCTATACGGATTCTCCTGCACAGTGGCAGATATGTAAACGCAACGTTTCCTTACCATTTCTCTCGCATTAGGGTTCGAACACACGAACACCTATACGGATTGTCCTGCACAGTGGCAGATATGTAAATACAACGTTTACTAACCATTTCTCACGCATTAGGGTTCGAGCACTCGAACACCTATACGGATTCTCCTGCACAGTGGCAGATATGTAAGCGCAACGTTTCCTTACCATTTCTCTCGCATTAGGGTTCGAACACACGAACACCTATACGGATTTTCCTGCACAGTGGCAGATATGTAAGCGCAACGTTTCCTTTCCATTTCTCTCGCATTAGGGTTCGAACACACGAACACCTATACGGATTCTCCTGCACAGTGGCAGATATGTAAACGCAACGTTTCCTTACCATTTCTCTCGCATTAGGGTTCGAACACACGAAGACCTATACGGATTCTCCTGCACAGTGGCAGATATGTAAATACAGCGTTTACTTACCATTTCTCACGCATTAGGTTTCGAACACTCGAACACCTATACGGATTCTCCTGCACAGTGGCAGATATGTAAATACAGCGTTTACTTACCATTTCTCACGCATTAGGTTTCGAACACTCGAACACCAATGCGGATTCTCCTGTACAGTGGCAGATATGTAAATACGGCGCTTCCTTACCATTTCTCTGGCAGTAGGATTACGAACAGTCGAACACCTATACGGATGCCCCTGCACAGTGGAAGATATGTAAATACGACGTTTACTTACCATTTCTCACGAATTAGGGTTCGAACACCGATACGGATTCTCCAGCACAGTGGCAGATATGTAAATACGGCGTTTACTTGCCATTTCTCACGCATTAGGGTACAAACACTAGAACACTTATACGGATTCCCCTGCACAGTGGCAGATATGTATATACGGCATTTACTTACCATTTCTCATGCATTAGGGTTCGAACACTCGAACACCTATACGGATTCTCCTCCACAGTAGCAGATATGTAAATATAACGTTTCCTTACCATTTCTAGGGGTTTTGGGGGGTTTGAATGGAACTGTACGGATTCTCCTACACAGTGGCAGATATGTAAATACAGCGTTTCCTTCCCATTTCTCACGCATTAGGGTTTGAAACAACGAACACTATACGAATTCTCCTGCCAGTGGCAAGATAGGTAAATACATTGTTTCCTTACGATTCTCACGCTTTAGGGTTCGAACACTGATCGTTATACGATATCTCACGAGTGGCGAGATTTGTATACGGTTTCTACCTGCACAGTGGCATAAATACAACGTTTCCTTACCATTTCACGCATATAGGCGACTTCGATCATACGAACGTATACAGGATATGTTGATTACAGATATGATTCCGTCACCGGTTCTCACGCTTTAGGGTTCAGATTAGGGTCGAACACTCGAACAGCTATACGGATTCTCACAGTGCAGATACGTAAATACAACGTGGTTTCCTTACCATTTCTCACGCATTAGGGTTCGAACACTCGAACACCTATTCGGATTCTCCTGCACAATGGCAGATATGTAAATTACAGCGTTTACTAACCATTTCTCATGCATTAGGGTTCGAACACTCGAACACCTATGCGGATTCTCCTGCACAGTGGCAGATATGTAAATACAACATTTCCTTACCATTTCTCACGCATTAGGGTTTGAACACACGAACACCTATACGAATTCTCCTGCACAGTGGCAGATAGGTAAATACAATGTTTCCTTACGATTTCTCACGCTTTAGGGTTCGAACACTCGAACACATATACGGATTCACCTGCACAGTGGCAGATATGTAAATACAACGTTTCCTTACCATTTCTCACGCATTAGGGTTCGAACACTCGAACAGCTATACGGATTCTTCTGCACAGTGCCAGATTGTAAATACAACGTTTCCTCACCGTTTCTCACGCATTAGGGTTCGAACACTCGAACACCTATACGGATTCTCCTGCACAGTGGCAGATACGTAAATACAACGTTTCCTTACCATTTCTCACGCATTAGGGTTCGAACACTCGAACACCTATTCGGATTCTCCTGCACAATGGCAGATATGTAAATACAGCGTTTACTAACCATTTCTCATGCATTAGGGTTCGAACACTCGAACACCTATGCGGATTCTCCTGCACAGTGGCAGATATGTAAATACAACGTTTTCCTTACCATTTCTCACGCATTAGGGTTTGAACACTTGAACAGCTATAAGGATTCTCCTGCACAGTGGCAGATATATAAATACAACGTTTCCTTACCATTTCTCACGCATTAGGGTTCGAACACTTAAACTCCTATACGGATTCTCCTGCACAGGGGTAGATATGTAAATACGTCGTTTACTTACCATTTCTCACGCATTAGGGTTCGAACACTCCAACAACTATACGGATTCTCCTGCACAGTGGCAGATATGTAAATACGGCGCTTATATACCATTTCTCACGCATTAGGGTTCGAACACTCGAACACCTATACGGTTTCTCCTACACAGTGGGCAGATATGTAAATACGGCGTTTACTAACCATTTCTCACGCATTAGGGTTCGAACACTCGAACAGCTATACGGATTCTTCTGCACAGTGCCAGATATGTAAATACAACGTTTCCTCACCGTTTCTCACGCATTAGGGTTCGAACACTCGAACACCTATACGGATTCTCCTGCACAGTGGCAGATACGTAAATACAACGTTTCCTTACCATTTCTCACGCATTAGGGTTCGAACACTCGAACACCTATTCGGATTCTCCTGCACATTGCAGATATGTAAATACAGCGTTTACTAACCATTTCTCATGCATTAGGGTTCGAACACTCGAACACCTATGCGGATTCTCCTGCACAGTGGCAGATATGTAAATACAACGTTTCCTTACCATTTCTCACGGATTAGGGTTTGAACACTTGAACAGCTATAAGGATTCTCCTGCACAGTGGCAGATATATAAATACAACGTTTCCTTACCATTTCTCATGCATTAGGGTTCGAACACTTAAACTCCTATACGGATTCTCCTGCACAGGGGTAGATATGTAAATACGTCGTTTACTTACCATTTCTCACGCATTAGGGTTCGAACACTCCAACAACTATACGGATTCTCCTGCACAGTGGCAGATATGTAAATACGGCGCTTATATACCATTTCTCACGCATTAGGGTTCGAACACTCGAACACCTATACGGTTTCTCCTACACAGTGGCAGATATGTAAATACGGCGTTTACTAACCATTTCTCACGCATTAGGGGTTCGAACACTCGAACACCTATACGGATTCTCCTGCACAGTGGCAGATATGTAAATACAACGTTTCCTTACCATTTCCCACGCATTACGGTTCCAACACTCGAACACATATACGGATTCTCCTGCACAGTGGCAGATATGTAAATACAGCGTTTACTTACCATTTCTCGCGCATTAGGTTTCGAACACTCGAACACCTATACGGATTCTCCTGCACAGTGGCAGATATGTAAATACAGCGTTTACTTACCATTTCTCACGCATTAGGTTTCGAACACTCGAACACCTATGCGGATTCTCCTGCACAGTGGCAGATATGTAAATACGGCACTTCCTTACCATTTCTCAGGCTTTAGGATTCGAAACACTCGAACACCTATACGGATGCTCCTGCACAGTAAGATATGTAAATACAACGTTTACTTACCATTTCTCACGAATTAGGGTTCGAACACTCGAACACCGATACGGATTCTCCAACACAGTGGCAGAGATGTAAATACGGCGTTTGCTTACCATTTCTCACGCATTAGGGTTCGAACACTCGAACACCTATACGGATTCTCCTGCACAGTGGCAGATATGTAAATACAACGTTTCCTTACCATTTCTCACGCATTTGGGTTCCAACACTCGAACACCTATACGGATTCTCCTGCACAGTGGCAAATATGTAAATACAGCGTTTACTTACCATTTCTCACGCATTAGGTTCCGGAACACTCGAACACCTATACGGATTCTCCTGCACAGTGGCAGATATGTAAATACAGCGTTTACTTACCATTTCTCACGCATTAGATTTCGAACACTCGAACACCTATGCGGATTCTCCTCCACAGTGGCAGATATGTAAATATGGCACTTCCTTACCATTTCTCAGGCTTTCGGATTCGAACACTCGAACACCTATACGGATGCCCCTGCACAGTGGAAGATATGTAAATACGACGTTTACTTACCATTTCTCACGAATTAGGTTTCGAACACTCGAACACCGATACGGATTCTCCAACACAGTGGCAGAGATGTAAATACGGCCTTTGCTTACCATTTCTCACGCATTAGGGGTTCGAATACTCGAACACCTGTACGGATTCCCCTGCACAGTGGCAGATATGTATATACGGCAATTTACTCACCATTTCTCTCGCATTAGGGTTCGAACACTCGAACACCTATACGGATACTCCTGTACAGTGGCAGATATGTAAATACGGCGCTTACTTACCATTTCTCACGCATTAGGGTTCGAACACTCGAACACCTATACGGATTCTCCTACACCGTGGCAGATTTGTAAATACAACCTTTCCATACCGTTTCTCATGCATTAGGGTTCGCACACTCGAACACCTATACGGATTATGCCGCACAGTGGCAGCTATGTAAATACAACGTTTCCCTACCATTTCTCACGCATTAGGGTTCGAACACTGCAACACCTGTACGGATTCTCCTGCATAGTGGAAGATATGTAAATACGGCGTTTCCTTACCATTTCTCACGCATTAGGGTTCGAACACTCGAACACCTATATGGATTCTCCTGCATAGTGGCAGATATGTAAATTCAATGTTTTCCTTACCATTTCTCACGCTTTAGGGTTCGAACACTCGAACACATGTACGGATTCACCTGCACAGTGGCAGATATGTAAATACAACGTTTTTTACCATTTCTCACGCATTACGGTTCGAACACTCGAACACCTATACGGATTCTCCTGCATAGTGGCAGATATGTATATACAACGTTTCCTTAACATTTCTCACGCATTAGGATTCGAACACTCGAACATCTACACGGATTCACCTGCACAGTGATAGATATGTAAATACGTCGTTTACTTACCATTTCTCACGCATTAGGGTCCGAACACTCGAACAACTACACAGATTCTCCTGCACAGTGGGCAGATATGTAAATACGGCGCTTATATATACCATTTTCTCACGCATTAGGGTTCGAACACTCGAACACCTATACGGATTCTCCTGCACAGTGGCAGATATATAAATACGGCGTTTACTAACCATTTCTCACGCATTAGGGTTCGAACACTCGAACACCTATACGGATTCTCCTGCACAGTGGAGATATGTAAATGCAACGTTTCCTTACCATTTCTCTCGCATTAGGGTTCGAACACACGAAGACCTATACGGGTTCTCCTGCACAGTGGCAGATATGTAAATACAGCGTTTACTTACCATTTCTCACGCATTAGCTTTCGAACACTCGAACACCTATGCGGATTCTCCTGTACAGTGGCAGATATGTAAATACGGCGCTTCCTTACCATTTCTTTGGCATTAGGATTCGAACACTGGAACACCTATACGGATGCCCCTGCACAGTGAAGATATGTAAATACGACGTTTACTTACCATTTCTCACGAATTAGGGTTCGAACACTCGAACACCGATACGTATTCTCCAGCACAGTGGCAGATATGTAAATACGGCGTTTACTTGCCATTTCTCACGCATTAGGGGTACAAACACTAGAACACTTATACGGATTCCCCTGCACAGTGGCAGATATGTATATACGGCATTTACTTACCATTTTCTCACGCATTAGGGTTCGAACACTCGAACACCTATACGGATTCTCCACCACAGTAGCAGATATGTAAATATAATGTTTTCCTTACCATTTCTCACGCATTAGGGTTCGAACACTGGAACACCTGTACGGAATTCTCCTGCACAGTGGCAGATATGTAAATACGGGCGTTTCCTTACCATTTCTCACGCATTAGGGTTCGAACACTCGAACACCTATACGAATTCTCCTGCACAGTGCAGATAGGTAAATACAATGTTTCCTTACGATTTCTCACGCTTTAGGGTTCGAACACTTGAACACATATACGGATTCACCCGCACAGTGGCAGATATGTAAATACAACGTTTCCTTACCTTTTCTCACGCATTAGGGTTCGAACACTCGAACAGCTGTACGGATTCTTCTGCACAGTGTCCGATATGTAAATACAACGTTTCCTCACCGTTTCTCACGCATTAGGGTTCGAACACTCGAACACCTATACGGATTCTCCTGCACAGTGGCAGATACGTAAATACACAACGTTTCCTTACCATTTCTCACGCATTAGGGTTCGAACACTCGAACACCTACACGGATTCTCCTGCACTGTGGCAGATATGTAAATACACCATTTCCTTACCATTTCTCAGACATTAGGGTTCGAACACTCGAACACCTATACGGATTCTCCTGCACAGTGGCAGATATGTAAATACAGCGTTTACTTACCATTTCTCACGCATTAGGTTTCGAACACTCGAACACCTATGCGGATTCTCCTGTACAGTGGCAGATATGTAAATACGGCGCTTCCTTACCATTTCTCTGGCATTAGGATTCGAACACTCGAACACCTATACGGATGCCCCTGCACAGTGGAAGACATGTAATTACGACGTTTACTTACCATTTCTCACGAATTAGGGTTCGAACACTCGAACATCGATACGGATTCTTCAGCACAGTGGCTGATATGTAAATACGGCGTTTACTTGCTATTTCTCACGCATTAGGGTTCAAACACTCGAACACTTATACGGATTCCCCTGCACAGTGGCAGATATGTATATACGGCACTTACTTATCATTTGTCACGCATTAGGGTTCGAACACTCTAACACCTATACGGATACTCCTGCACAGTTGGCAGATATGTAAATACGGCGTTTACTTACCATTTCTCAGGCATTGGGGTTCGAACACTCGAACAACTATACGGATTCTCCTCCACAGTAGCAGATATGTAAATATAACGTTTCCTTACCATTCTCACGCATTAGGGTTTGAACACACGAACACCTATACGAATTCTCCTACACAGTGGCAGATAGTGTAAATACAATGTTTCCTTACGATTTCTCACGCTTTAGGTTCGAACACTCGAACACATATACGGATTCACCTGCACAGTGGCAGATATGTAAAATACAACGTTTCCTTAACATTTCTCACGCATTAGGATTCGAACACTCGAACATCTACACGGATTCACCTGCACAGTGGTAGATATGTAAATACGTCGTTTACTTACCATTTCTCACGCATTAGGGTCCGAACACTCGAACAACTACACAGATTCTCCTGCACAGTGGCAGATATGTAAATACGGCGCTTATATACCATTTCTCACGCATTAGGGTTCGAACACTCGAACACCTATACGGATTCTCCTGCACAGTGGCAGATATATAAATACGGCGTTTACTAACCATTTCTCACGCATTAGGGTTCGAACACTCGAACACCTATACGGATTCTCCTGCACGAGTGGCAGATATGTAAATGCAACGTTTCCTTACCATTTCTCTCGCATTAGGGTTCGAACACACGAAGACCTATACGGGTTCTCCTGCACAGTGGCAGATATGTAAATACAGCGTTTACTTACCATTTCTCACGCATTAGCTTTCGAACACTCGAACACCTATGCGGATTCTCCTGTACAGTGGCAGATATGTAAATACGGCGCTTCCTTACCATTTCTCTGGCATTAGGATTCGAACACTGGAACACCTATACGGATGCCCCTGCACAGTGAAAGATATGTAAATACGACGTTTACTTACCATTTCTCACGAATTAGGGTTTCGAACACTCGAACACCGATACGGATTCTCCAGCACAGTGGCAGATATGTAAAGACGGCGGTTTACTTGCCATTTCTCACGCATTAGGGTACAAACACTAGAACACTTATACGGATTCCCCTGCAAAGTGGCAAGATATGTATATACGACATTTACTTACCATTTCTCACGCATTAGGGTTCGAACACTCGAACACCTATACGGATTCTCCTCCACAGTAGCAGATATGTAAATATAATGTTTCCTTACCATTTCTCACGCATTAGGGTTTCGAACACTGGAACACCTGTACGGATTCTCCTGCACAGTGGCAGATATGTAAATACGGCGTTTCCTTACCATTTCTCACGCATTAGGGTTCGAACACTCGAACACCTATACGAATTCTCCTGCACAGTGCCAGATAGGTAAATACAATGTTTCCTTACGATTTCTCACGCTTTTGGGTTCGAACACTCGAACACATATACGGATTCACCCGCACAGTGGCAGATATGTAAATACAACGTTTCCTTACCATTTCTCACGCATTAGGGTTCGAACACTCGAACAGCTATACGGATTCTTCTGCACAGTGCCCGATATGTAAATACAACGTTTCCTCACCGTTTCTCACGCATTAGGGTTCGAACACTCGAACACCTATACGGATTCTCCAGCACAGTGGCAGATACGTAAATACAACGTTTCCTTACCATTTCTCACGCATTAGGGTTCGAACACTCGAACACCTACACGGATTCTCCTGCACTGTGGCAGATATGTAAATACACCATTTCCTTACCATTTCTCACACATTAGGGTTCGAACACTCGAACACCTATACGGATTCTCCTGCACAGTGGCAGATATGTAAATACAGCGTTTACTTACCATTTCTCACGCATTAGGTTTCGAACACTCGAACACCTATGCGGATTCTCCTGTACAGTGGCAGATATGTAAATACGGCGCTTCCTTACCATTTCTCTGGCATTAGGATTCGAACACTCGAACACCTATACGGATGCCCCTGCACAGTGGAAGACATGTAAATACGACGTTTACTTACCATTTCTCACGAATTAGGGTTCGAACACTCGAACATCGATACGGATTCTTCAGCACAGTGGCAGATATGTAAATACGGCGTTTACTTGCCATTTCTCACGCATTAGGGTTCAAACACTCGAACACTTATACGGATTCCCCTGCACAGTGGCAGATATGTATATACGGCATTTACTTATCATTTGTCACGCATTAGGGTTCGAAACACTCTAACACCTATACGGATACTCCTGCACAGTGGCAGATATGTAAATACGGCGTTTACTTACCATTTCTCAGGCATTGGGGTTCGAACACTCGAACAACTATACGGATTCTCCTCCACAGTAGCAGATATGTAAATATAACGTTTCCTTACCATTTCTCACGCATTAGGGTTTGAACACACGAACACCTATACGAATTCTCCTGCACAGTGGCAGATAGGTAAATACAATGTTTCCTTACCATTTCTCACGCATTAGGGTCCGAACACTCGAACAGTTATACGGATTCTTCTGCACAGTGCCAGATATGTAAATACAACGTTTCCTCACCGTTTCTCACGCATTAGGGTTCGAACACTCGAACACCTATACGGATTTCTCTGCACAGTGGCAGATACGTAAATACAACGTTTCCTTACCATTTCTCACGCATTGGGGTTCGAACACTCGAACACCTACACGGATTCTCCTGCACTATGGCAGATATGTAAATACACCATTTCATTACCATTTCTCACGCATTAGGGCTCGAACACTGCAACACCTGTACGGATTCTCCTGCACAGTGGCAGATATGTAAATACAACAATTCCTTACCATTTCTCACGCATTAGGGTTTCGAACACTCGAACACCTATTCGGATTCTCCTGCACAATGGCAGATATGTAAATACAGCGTTTACTAACCATTTCTCACGCATTAGGTTCGAACACTCGAACACCTATGCGGATTCTCTGCACAGTGGCAGATATGTAAATACAACGTTTCCTTACCATTTCTCACGCATTAGGGTTTGAACACTTGAACAGCTATACGGATTCTCCTACACAGTGGCAGATATATAAATACAACGTTTCCTTACCATTTCTCACGCATTAGGGTTCGAACACTTGAACTCCTATACGGATTCTCCTGCACAGTGGTAGATATGTAAATACGTCGTTTACTTACCATTTCTCACGCATTAGGGTTCGAACACTCGAACAACTATACGGATTCTCCTGCACAGTGGCAGATATGTAAATACGGCGCTTATATACCATTTCTCACGCATTAGGGTTCGAACACTCGAACACCTATACGGTTTCTCCTACACAGTGGCAGATATGTAAATACAGCGTTTACTAACCATTTCTCACGCATTAGGGTTCGAACACTCGAACACCTGTACGGATTCTCCTGCACAGTGGCAGATATGTAAATACAACGTTTCCTTACCATTTCCCACGCATTACGGTTCCAACACTCGAACACATATACGGATCTCCTGCACAGTGGCAGATATCTAAATACAGCGTTTACTTACCATTTCTCGCGCATTAGGTTTTCGAACACTCGAACACCTATACGGATTCTCCTGCACAGTGGCAGATATGTAAATACAGCGTTTACTTACCATTTCTCACGCATTAGGTTTCGAACACTCGAACACCTATGCGGATTCTCCTGCACAGTGGCAGATATGTAAATACGGCACTTCCTTACCATTTCTCAGGCTTTAGGATTCGAACACTCGAACACCTATACGGATGCCCCTGCACAGTAAGATATGTAAATACGACGTTTACTTACCATTTCTCACGAATTAGGGTTCGAACACTCGAACACCGATACGGATTCTCCAACACAGTGGCAGAGATGTAAATACGGCGTTTGCTTACCATTTCTCACGCCATTAGGGTTCGAACACTCGAACACCTGTACGAATTCCCCTGCACAGTGGCAGATATGTATATACGGCATATACTTACCATTTCTCACGCATTAGGGTTCGAACACTCGAACACCTATACGGATACTCCAGCACAGTGGCAGATATGTAAATACGGCGTTTACTTACCATTTCTCACGCATTAGGGTTCGAACACTCGAACACCTATACGGATTTCTCCTGCACCGTGGCAGATATGTAATACACCGTTTCCATACCATTTCTCACGCATTAGGGTTTGCACACTCGAACACCTATACGGATTATCCCGCACAGTGGCAGATATGTAAATACAACGTTTCCTTACCATTTCCACGCATTAGGGTTCGAACACTGCAACACCTGTACGGATTCTCCTGCACAGTGGAACATATGTAAATACGGCGTTTCCTTACCATTTCTCACGCATTAGGGTTCGAACACTCGAACACCTATATGGATTCTCCTACATAGTGGCAGGATATGTAAATACAATGTTTCCTTACGATTTCTCGCGCTTTAGGGTTCGAACACTCGAACACATGTACAGATTCACCTGCACAGTGGCAGATATGTAAATACAACGTTTTTATCATTTCTCACGCATTAGGGTTCGAACACTCGAACACCTATACGGATTCTCCTGCACAGTGGCAGATATGTAAATACAACGTTTCCTTACCATTTCTCACGCATTAGGGTTCGAACACTCGAACATCTACACGGATTCACCTGCACAGTGGTAGATATGTAAATACGTCGTTCACTTACCATTTCTCACTCATTAGGGTTCGAACACTCGAACAACTATACAGATTCTCCTGCACAGTGACAGATACGTAAATACGGCGCTTATATGCCATTTCTCACGCATTAGGGTTCGAACACTCGAACACCTATACGGATTCTCCTGCACAGTGGCAGATATATAAATACGGCGTTTACTAACCATTTCTCACGCATTAGGGTTCGAACACTCGAACACCTATACGGATTCTCCTGCACAGTGGCAGATATGTAAATGCAACGTTTCCTTACCATTTCTCACGCATTAGGGTTCGAACACTCGAACACTATACGGATTCTCCTCTACAGTAGCAGATATGTAAATATAACGTTTCCTTACCATTTCTCACGCATTAGGGTTCGAACACTGGAACACCTGTACGGATTCTCCTGCACAGTGGCAGATATTGTAAATACGGCGTTTCCTTACCATTTCTCACGCATTAGGGTTCGAACACTCGAACACCTATACGAATTCTCCTACACAGTGGCAGATTGGTAAATACAATGTTTCCTTACAATTTCTCACGCTTTAGGGGTCAAACACTCGAACACATATACGGATTCACCTGCACAGTGGCAGATATGTAAATACAACGTTTCCTTACCATTTCTCACGCATTAGGGTTCGAACACTCGAACAGCTATACGGATTCTTCTGCACAGTGCCAGATATGTAAATACAACGTTTCCTCACCGTTTCTCACGCATTAGGGTTCGAACACTGGAACACCTATACGGATTCTCCTGCACAGTGGCGGATACGTAAATACAACGTTTCCTTACCATTTCTCACGCATTAGGGTTCGAACACTCGAACACCTACACGGATTCTCCTGCACTGTGGCAGATATGTAAATACACCATTTCCTTACCATTTCTCACACATTAGGGTTCGAACACTCGAACAACCTATACGGATTCTCCTGCACAGTGGCAGATATGTAAATACGGCATTTACTAACCATTTCTCACGCATTAGGGTTCGAACACACGAACACCTATACGGGTTCTCCTGCACAGTGGCAGATATGTAAATACAGCGTTTACTTACCATTTCTCACGCATAGGTTTCGAACACTCGAACACCTATACGGATTCTCCTGCACAGTGGCAGATATGTAAATACGGCGTTTACTTACCATTTCTCACG